>NCQT01075913.1:5206-15689 GCA_002740465.1 Stenocereus thurberi | reverse complement strand
ATATATATATATATATATATGTTTGTTTATATACACACATGTATGTGTGTGTGTGTGTGTGTGTGTGTCTGTATATCTGTGTCTGTGTACATCTATTGTGTCTGTACACGGGCATATGTGTACATGTATATGCTTATGTATGTCTGGATGAGCAGTTGTCGATTTATCCATTTGTTTAAAATGACTAGTAGTTAATTTTGTTTATGCCTACGTTACAAATCGTTAGTATCATCAAATAGTATTTCATTAGAAAATCTCCTTGGGTGTATGTTAGAATTATATCCATCAATCAAACAAGGCGCACATGGTCCATATGTTATGAACTTACATAATGTCTGCTATGCAGGTGAATTCATCACAACATTAGGTCGTAACTCCACAACTACTTCTGGTTAGTTCGAGTTGCATGTGAGTTGGAGTTTGGTTGCATGTAATATAATGGTGATTACTTTACCATATTTGGTTGGTTATAGACTAACTATGTAAGGTAATGTAATCACCATTCTATTACTATGTTTGGTTCACAAATTCTGTTTGTAATGCATTCACATTTTGTATCCAATGTCCTTGTACTATTTTGGAGGCGGTATTTGAATAAAAATTAAATCTTGACTCCAATATACTTAAATTTGAACAAACAAATAATTCTTTTTAACATAAATGGCCCAAAATAGGAGTTTACAAAGCAAAATAATTTCCCAACTCTCAACAATATCACGCATGTATAAAAACGAATAAACACATCTCATATCTGCTGCCTTCAGTTTAAATATCTCCACGAAGAAGAGCAAGGACCTAATCTTCCTTTTTGATATTAGGAATGCTAAAAAACACATCAACCGTCTCAGGATCATAGGCAATTTTTCTAGTTTAGCTTTCCATTGTTGTCAACCCTATCTTGGTCAATTCGTCATTAATCTTTAAGTGTTTCTCACCTGACTCAACATCAAAGCCCACAGCTCTAGTTGTCTCGCTACTAGTTGCCCTTATCTCTCTCCTGAGAGTAGAAGCAACTTCTGATAGACCCTTTACCAAATTTTTAGACACTCTAGTCCTTTTACCTAAATTCACTGATTTCCCATAATTGGTTTCAACCCTAGAAGGCTCTTGAGTAGATGATGATTCAGGTTCGTCTTTCTTACTGGACTCTTTATTTGCTTCATCTTCATTCACCTTATCTTCAAGTTCTTTGGGCCCTTGAGTATTTCCCCATGAAGCATGATATTTCCTAACTACTATGCGTAAATCCTCATAATAAGCGCATGATTTACCTCTCTAATCATTAGCTTTAGGGTGATTCTGCATCCTAAATTATCATACAAGCAATATTTACTATCAATTACAACAGGCAAAAGATGCAAAGTTTGAGAAAATCCACATTTCAACAAGTCATATCATAGTAAGTGATTAAACTCTAAACCAAAAAATCTAAAATATATTCTAAGAATAACAGCAATAGCAAACTATGAGAATCATGACCTACAAACAAAGCTATAAAATGCAATTCTACTGATGTAAAAAGCTAACTGACTTCGTTTATTTTGTCATCAGAAAATATATCGCAGCAAAGTCTGATCTTGCTTTGTACATCTGTAATCGCCTGCCTGCGATCTAACTAAACTCTAAACCATAAAATCTCATACCAGAACAATGCTTTCTACAAATTACAAGGAACTGCTGATTCTGTACAAAAGCAAATGTGGAAAATGTATTCATTTAATAGCTAGATTTCTCATAATGTTGCTAACTTTTTTAAGCCAGTGATTTTGAACTCATATATTCATATGATTTCCAAACTTCTACTTCATAGTGATTTTGTTTCTGGATCTCACCTAAATCCACTTGTACAACTTCTAACTACCATGTCATCCATTGTATATGTAGTTGTGCTATTAAAATTGATTTGGACAGTTTGGCCTTAAGTTTCTCTCCCACAATATTTAGAAACCTTGGTTTAAAACCATTGTTAGCTTTAAATGATGTTCCCCCATTCACGAGATCTTTGAGGACTTCAACAAGAGCATCTTCTTCTTCTTTCTATTTTCTTTTATTTTTCCTGACCCACGATCTTTTGGTGAAACCATTAATGCTTAGATATGAAAAAAAGTAGAAGTCAGGAATTTTAAATAACAATCAAAACCATACATGTTATAGGACGGAGTTAACTCTAACCCTGTATTTTAGACAAAAAGCTTGCATGTATGTTTTCCTTGAAGTTACTGTATCAGTAATCACCTCAATTAGCAGGAGGGAATAATAGTAGAAAGGTAATAGTTATTTACTAATAAAACCCATTCAACACAAATAAAGAAGATACATGTTGTAATTTTAATAAATAGATTATCACCAAAAGAGAAAAAGAATTAACAATAGAGGGATAAAGCAGGGTCAGTTTTTAGATTAATTGAACAAAAAAAGGGAAGCTTTTAGATAATTGAGATGAAATTGCCAAATTTCTACTTTAATCATAGACTAAACATTCCGAGTAAATCATCTTTTTCTTCTACTAGCCCGCCATCTATCAAACACCTCTCTATCTAATAAGTCATGCTTCAATCTCTATTCATCAGAAGATTCAAGAGTNNNNATATGGTCTTCATCCCTTCTATTTCGCCTTAGCCTACTTATATCATAATGTTCCTTTATAGGGTCTATTGCCATCTCTCTCCCACTAAGACTATGAAGTAAGCAACAAGCCATTACAATTCTGTTCACCGTGTAGATAGGATAAAAAGGACGCCTGAGAATAGCCCAACGCACCTTCAGTACACCAAAACATCTCTCTATTACATTCCTAATAGACAAATCCTTCATGTTATATAATTCTTCAGGGGTTGTTGGTTGGTAGCCACCTCTCCATTCATTTTAGTGATATCATGGCCCTCTACATGGGGTAAGAAAACCATCAAAATTCATATAACTCTCATCCACGAGGAAATATTGTTCTATAACATATGGAAAAAAAAATGTATATTAACTCCTGAGCTATTTTCCTTAAAAAGGGCCATTATAAGCAACTATCTTTTTTCCATCTGGGATTCTTAATCCATTTCTTCAACTCAAGTCATCCCGCATGACTCTACTATCCATATGAGATCCCTTCCAACTCGTTAGAACATGTATGAATTGCATATCCTATGGCATCCATCTAGCAAGTTCATGGCTATTTCTTCCTTACAATTTCGATATCTAGCCTTGTGTCTTTCAGGCACTTTCATCTTGATATCTTTCCCATCTAGAGCTCCAATATAATTTTAAGAAACAAGATAATCGAACCAAGTTAAGAATCTTATACAAAAATAATTATCAAAGAATTATTAGGTGCAGTTTATAACTTAAACCATTTCCATCTCTTATCTCTAGAGTTCTCTTCAACAGACATGGGCTTTTTAAGTAATACACTACACAATCTCACAACACCCCTCAACACCTTGTTCAAATACTCACTGGTAGTCCACCCTGTTCTTCTAAATGCATAATGGACAATTTGATTCTTTATGTGATGCGTAAGAATATTCAAAAACAAAGCTACTTGCTCTTCCCATGGGTCATATTTGCTATCACCCAACTTCCCTATGACTTATAGCATACTATATAACTTAAAGAAAGTATGCCTATCCATTCTCAAAGGGTCAACATTTCCTATCACTCTCATGAATCAAACCATTTACATAGTCTATTCTCCATTTTGTAGGCTTTCTTAAAGAATATAACTTCTTTAAGGAGTACTTCTCTTTGTGGTACCTCAAAATGTGGCAAATAATTTGGAAAACAAGTCAATCACATTCAAAACTTCCAACTATAATAGGACCACACTTTCTCTATTTTGTTCTCCTTGTGGCTAAGTTCAAACGAGTCATGGCTTTCATGAATAGAAACTACAATTCATAACCCATAACATATATTAGGTTCACGAATGAATCTAATTTTCTACATTGAATTGCAAGCTATCAACATCATGTAAACTTGCAAACAATGGCAAAAACAGTTAAGTTGAGGTTCTGTCACTAATTTGTTCTTCTGTTCTGTCACTGAACTAGATGGTCAATTAGCTTTCAATCTGGTGATCTGACTGATAATAAACCAAAGAAAGCATCTACGCAATTACTTTGTTACTTTTACGCAACATACATTTTGGGTCATTAACAGTCACATATCAATGAAAAAACCAATAGTATATTTAGGTGTTATGTGACCTAGCTACTGCAGCCACATGTAAATGAAAGAAGTGAGAAAACAAGCAACATCTCCCTTCTTTTCTTTTCCCTTTTGGCTATGCAAATTGGGATGATTGAACCTGGATTCACCTGCTGGAAACCAAATGTAATAGCCCAACCCTAAATCATATTTATTTATTTAATTAAGTGATGTTACTAATTTTTTATATTTATTTATCTCATTTAATCATCCCAATTGGGAGAATTCATTTTGGGCTCCACTTTGCAATTTAAGTTTCATTTACCATAAATTTTCAGGTGAATTGATATTAGACCCCGACAAATATAAATAAGAGATAAATTATTTTTCATAATATCACAAAATTTTAATTTTTAACCATTCAAAAAATTTGGGCCCAAATTCAATAGGTTTCGCCTAATTCGTTTGGGCCCAAATTGGGCTCAAATTGTGGCCTAAAAATTTTGGTGTTATTAAATTAAGTTAATCACCATCATTTGTCCCTAATTTTAATTAGCAAAAAGCCACTTTTTTGTGGACAAATATGAGCCAAATTTGATCTAGATAAGCATCCAAGTCATTTTTTTTCTCACCAAGCAAAGACTAGTCTTCTACTCTCCTCCACCTATTTTTCCTCCCTTCCACATGGCTGTTTGCTGCTATCCCGGGGCTATTTCAATCAGTTCTGCCACCTTCCAGCCATCCTGCAGCCACCAGCCAGCCACCCTCCAACCACCACCAAAACACCCTCCCACATCAAGTACCATCTCCATCTCTCCCTTTGATCATCAAGTGAGGTAAAACATCCTAGCTTAATCTTGTTTAGCTTTGGTTTATGTTGGATTTGATCATGGATCATGTTATTTTGATAGAAATAAGTGTTAGTTGATGTTTATATTGATTTTGGATGAGTTTAAATGCAAAAATAAGTAGATCATAAGTTAAGCTTTTGGTGATTATGCATGGTTATGATTATTCTTGGTATCAAGTATGTTATTTGTATATACTTTGATGTAAAATGAATCTTGGATGTGCCGTTTGACATGGAAAATCACTTGAGGTGATTTTATATAGAGGGATGGATTATGAAAATTTTCCCAATTGATTATAAAAGTTCATTTCGCTCATTTATGCAGATAAATAAGCTTAAGGATGTGTTTTGAGTACTTTTGAAAAAGAGAAGAATTGAAAATTTGATATAGATGATTATGGAGTAAATTTGAGTAATATGGCTTTGTAAGGTGCTGAGAAGGAAAAAGCTTTGTGAAATGATTCTAAGGAGTGATTTTAGATAGGGAATTATATGAAAAGAAGGGGGAAAAACAAGAACAGTGGGGCTGTGAACAGACCTGAAACCAGGGTCATTTTACGATAAAACTGGTACTATTTGACACATTGAAAAATTATCATTTTTGTTACATAGATAGATCTGTGAGTTATCTTTTAAATGTCTTTTGAATCACTTCATTCCGAGTTGTGTGGAAAACGTGATGGCCATTTTTCTACGACTATGTAGGACAGACTTGAGCTGTATATAGTTGTGTTTTAGCTCAATTTTAGGGCTCGCATTGTTGTAATTGGGCTTTGTACTACAAATGAAAGTTTTTAGGGACTTTTTTAGCTTTTCATATTGGGGTTTTAAGCCTTCATTTGAGGTCAATGGTGAAAGTTATGAATTTTCTAAGGGGGACCTTAACTCGATAACAACTTTGATGGTACTTAGAAGCCTGTTTGGTTTGAACAACTAAGTTGTATGGCATGTGTAATGAAATTGGAGAAGTGAGGAGATTGATAACTCAAGATCAATATTTGTTGGTCCAAACCGATGTGTTTAAGGTTATTCTGAACCTACCACTACTCCAATTGCCCTCAAACCTTTGTTATCCATCTCAGAAATATCAAAAAATCCGTGATCAATTATAACTATCAAAGTCTTTCTCTTTTATGATCTCAATTATTCTACCTTGACCAATTTTACTCCAACATTATTTCACTTTGAGTTAAATTACTCTAATTCATTTAGTTTTCAAATCATTTTGGTATAACTTATCTTCTATTGTTTTATTTGAGTTATGGATGCATTCTAATGAATTTCTACTACAGTTACAAATTATGAAAGTCAGCGTTGTTTACTAATTGCATATACCTATAATTACATTTCTTAAACAGAATCGATGCCTAGTCTATTGTTACCCATTATGCATAAGTATTATCAAGTGAGATTGCATTTTAAAGACTTCAGGTACGTTCATTGTCTGTATCTTTAGAATCAGCATATATTTATCAAAATTATAATGTTTTGGTAAGTACATTACTGAATCAGTTCAATTAGTGACTTGTCACATAATTAGTGACATCTTTAGTTATCAGTTACAGGGCATTGCCCTTCAGTTACCCGCACGACTTTAGGCCAAGTCCCCGATCGGCTTGGTTGGTGTACACCTATCCATATATCGTAACAGTTGCAATGGGTTCACTATCAGATAATAATCTAGCAATGTAGTTTACATTCATCTCATTCACTGTTTTGACTTAAAATGAATTACAAAGTGGGTGCCCATCCAATTTATGTAGAGATCTTTTAACAATACAGGAATGCATATACTGAACTTCGGCTCATAGTTTAAAATGTTTTTCACGTTTTGTTTTAGGCAAATGCTTAGTGAATCGGCCTTATGCTAGTAAATCAGCTAAAGAGAATAAGTTGTGCAAAGGAATTTGGAGGGATCAGCAATGACATAGTATATGCATATTTTGAAGCTATATTTTGAAATCTTCAGTGGATGGAAATGTAGATTATATGGTGAATTGTTTTACTTTGATATAAACCTTATGTGGGTTAACAATTGATTGTATATGGTTTTGATCATGTATGAATGTGGATGGTTGAAGCTATTCCTAACTATGTTATTTCTAGTACACATACTTCAAGCCTTGCCCATTGGGATGGTGGTAACACCCCTATCATCGAGTTTATTAGTTCTAATTTAGGGATTTATTAGGGAGAATGCAAACAGTGGAACATGTTTAATTTGGGGCGTTACACGAAGTACACAACCGTTGGCGACAATTCCAATTCGTACATTTTGATAATTAAGATCACATATATGTTCATAAATCAACTAATCAACAAAAGATGAGGCAGTTCAATGAAGGAGGTAGATTAACAAATCTATAATGACTTGAGATTGAGGTGAATCAGCTCTAATTTCCTACGAACCAGAGAGATTAACCCAATTAATCACATAGGATGAATATTGTACCAACTTCTATGATAAATCTTCAAAATGAAGAGGTAATTACTGGACTGGAGATGGAAGATGAATAGCTTTGTGCAATGCTTGCCTCAAATTAATCCTTCTAACCACAAATTTCTGCTTCTAATTTAAGTAGGTCAAAAATAACTGAACGAGAGAGCAAGAATAAAGAGAGAGAAAGCTCAAGATGTCCATAGCGGCGAGAGAGAGCAAGAGAGAGAGAGTGCTAGGTTCTTTTTTTCCAGGAGGCATTAGGCCTGAGTTCCCAATAGGCCAAATTTTGATTACCTCGAGAACCCTAATGACGATTGTTCACTGGAGGCTGATATTATTCCTATTATAACGTTTTATGTAATTTTGATTGCAAGGTAATTTTGATTACATCGGTCTTTACCCATCTAAACATGGTGACGTAATTAACTATGTTATTTTAGTTTCCTTACATCACTAATTACCAGCAACCAAATGAGCCATAAAAGTGATGAACAAATACAATGATCTCATGATATGGTAATTGCATCTTAGTAGTCATGTACCATACTTCTGTGATTCTAATAAATGAAGATGATAGAATGCATATTACTGTATGCGGCTTAATATTTGGGCACTGACATCACCAACATGGTTATATCTTGAAGGCTATTATGCAACTTTATACATAACTCCTGGATTATATCTAAACCACTAGGAGCAATGTTGTTCCATTACAGCCCATGTATCACATTAATGTAATGTTTAGTTAGATGTAATTAATCTTATAATGTAAATAAATTGTGTTTTCATTACCATGTTTGGTTGTATGAGAGTATTATAATAAAAGAACTATCTTGTAATCATAATTACGACAAACTAAGAAATCATCATTGCATTGCAAAGGTGATTGAATTACACTTTCATTACATTATATTCAAACAAACATCACATAAGTTTTAGGCTCAACCACTTTAATTCAGAGTTGTGCGTTTGTCTTCTCTATCTACTAAATTCTTTTAGTAACCCACTTTCATATGAACTTGGGCCTCAGTTGTGAATTCAGAAGCCCTTTAGCTTCCTCCTCTCCATGGCACTTAGTGACTTTCAGTTGTTGCCCGTGACCGGACCCCTACCACCAAAATGGGCAATATAGAGCTACAGTCGTTTTACTTTAAACTTGGCTCTACTAGCTCTTTTAAAATGACGACTAAAAAGCAAGTGGCACACTATCCCATAACATGAGCACGTTCCATTTAGGATAGGTTTAGTTAGGAAGGACCTATTAAACTATATAACATCAGTTCAGTTAGGGCAACTTATTAACAAATGTGGTTGAATTAGACTTTTATGTGAATTGATGATTAACAAGTTTTATCCAAGATATTTATATGCAATATTTACAAATTTAACAAGGGAAGCTACTATGATAGGTAAATTCAAAAAGATATAGAACCATTTTTGGCCTTCATTGGACAAACCCCAATTAATTCACTAACATACTGTGAACTAGCTGTTGTATGCACTAACCTATTACTAACCTGACCGAAAATTGATGAGGTCCAAATGAACCTAGCATTGGACTCATTATCATTAAACTAACCAAAAATTGATATGATCTAAATGAGGCAACTTGTTTGTGTTTAATAGCTACTGAACCCTTTGCCTATGTCACTTATCTTATCCTCTTCACCCACACTTAAAATGTTCTGCATCAAATTTATGTGCAATAGCAACCAATATAAAATGCAAAACAAAATTCTGTTCAATGCCAGAGTCATTCATATAGAAGAAAAAATTTGTGTCCTTTCGAGAGTATCATTTAATTTTACATTCATTCTTTCACCGCCATTTATTCACTACAAAAATTTCTTTTTCTGGTCTCAGAAAAAAAAGGGTATCCTTTAGGAGAAGTATGACATTGGATTCATGTGGATTTGAAGAGAAAGGTGGGGATTTAGATAGTGAAACCAACTAAATTTCACTCCGGTCAATCTCAAAGAAGTTCAGAAGAAGTGGGCGTTGCATTATCAATTGGTCTAGGTGGTTCTTCAAAAACTTTTGATCCAAAGGTGTCGTGATTATTCTTGTCTTCCGCGTTCTCGGGTTTCTGAATCCAATCGGTGATCTTTGATGACTTAGACTGAGAAGCTTCATATGAATGAGAAATGATTGAGCTCCTTGGATTGGGTCAGAATGATTGATCAAACACAGGCAGACGACACGTGCCAATGTAATAGCTGGAATAAAAGCCTGAAAAGAATGATTGAATTTGCATGTCGGGCTATATTTACAGAGGCCGTATGCACTAAACTATGCACATACTTTCTCTCTCTACAAAACAAAGGCAAATAATTTAAATCATCACAAGGTTGGCAAAATTAGTTGACGATGTACAGTTTGTTGAACAACTTTGCCAAGAAATACTTTTAGCTCTCACACAATTACAAATTCGTAAAGCCATTCATGTCTAGGTGACATTGCATCCTTGCTCCCATTCAATTTTCATGTGCAGGAAATGGGAGGTTAGCTTGGAGGCCCTTGGTTCTCGACTTTCAAAATGTATTCTCTCTCCCCATAGCCTTGTACAGCCCCATTATAGGTCGCCCCCATAGGTCGAAGGGGGGCCCAAATTAGCATTGTAAAAACAAAAATTGCATTTTATTGAATCAAACATGTATCATATCCTAAACACCAAACCACTCCCACCCCCAAAGCAAACCAAGTACCTCAAGATAACAAAATTAAGAGCAGAAAAAGCGAACATTGGGCGTTGACATGTTGTGATGTCTATACAAGATTTATGTTTGTTATTGCTACCCTTATGGCAATGGTGGCTAGATTAACTAAATCTATGCAAAATTTCAATCCTAAATAGAAAAACTTCATGCCCATTTGACCCTTGGAAGGAGCATGACATCTTAGATGAAAGTATTTCATGTAATATATATGGTCAGACAAGACACTTCAAAGGCAATTTTTAAAACATTTTTGGTCTCCAATAATCTATTTAGGGGAAACTTTTGATTAGTTTTGAACGTCATACCAAATGATATGTAATCACGCCTAAGTTCTAAAAA
>NCQT01075908.1:8583-19418 GCA_002740465.1 Stenocereus thurberi | reverse complement strand
TACTTTCTCGTTTCTTCTACTTCTGCTAACTATGCCTGCGATGAGTTTAGTTCCCTGATTTTGATATTATCTGCTGCCTTTGAGATCACGAGGTGCTCAATGGTAAATTATGGCAATATTTTTGCTGTTTTGGGGGCTCCATTGTCTTGTTGTCCGAATTTGTTAGGCAATGTCAGAAATATATGTCTGTATAATGAGCTTTGTGGTGTGAGAGAGGTTGTATATGGTATTCCCCAATGTCGATTTACAAATGAACCATTTATCATGTCAGAGTTACTTCACTGAAAATCAAAAGGGGCTTGCTTTGCCCTTTTTAATTGGACAGATACAACAATTAAAAAAAAAATGAGGTCACAACAGAAGAACTCCTCAATTGAAGAAGAGAAACACCTTGCATCCATTATAGAACATATAATTGTGTAGAGTAATGCAGAACCAAAGCAATCAATTTAGAAATGTTGGATTTTTGATCTACATGTAAGGACCGATGGGCAGGAGTAAGTGCAGCAGAATTCACACAGAGAAGCCAAAAGTGACAAACAGCAATAAGAATTTACACAGGTCAAAACAAGGATGAATAAAATTAGGGTTAAGCAATCAGTTTGTTGAGGTATGTCTCCGCTCGTTGTTTATTTGTTCTCCGGACCCTTTTCTCCTCCTTGGTAATTGGTTTGCAATCGTTTTCTCTATAAACCTTTTTCTCAAAACTGTTTTGTGGGTCTTAAGGAATCAATCTCTCTATGGGTAAGAATACTGGTAAAGGTAGGGTTGCCTACAGCTGGATCTCCCCAAACCCTACGAAAGCGGAACCCACAATGGGAGTTGTTGTAAAATAAGGACGAACAAACAGAAATAGAAATGAATTGAAACTAGAGTGGTAAATCAAAGAGGAAAAATTACTTAAAGAGCTTTCTCAAAATTACCAAACCAAAGATAATTAGGGTTAAGCATATTTCACTAACCCAACCTAAACGATAGACAATCAAACTAGCATTGAGTTTTGCCCATTGGCCTAAGCAAAGCTATATTGGTCAGAGATGGGGGGATACAGTGAGAAGGGTCATCTAAAGCACACAAATTGGACACAAATTGACTAATTTCAAGAGAGCAAAGGTGGTTACCAGTTGACTCAGACATCAATTTCACGAAGGCTTGAATCGAGGCCAACCTCAGAATCTCTCCCGCTGCTACAGGATGCCGTCAGTGATGACTAAAACACCAGGCACTACAGTCACCGGCGGATGATGGCGTTGGAGTGTCGTTGCTATTGTCGAATGAGTAGCGTTGAGCTCTAGGAAGGATATGGCATTCAAAGGTCAGGGAGGGAGATAGAGTTGTAAGTGTAGAAGCTAGGTTTGGGATTCCTGTTTTGGCCTTCGAATGTAATTGCCAGAGAGTAGGGTTTTTTCTTCTTTTCTAATTTTCTTTTTTTTAATGAAATTTTGGGGGGAAATTTTGGGGCTTCTCGGGGTTCGTCAAATCTTTTTACTGTTTTGGCACCAAAAAAAAAATTCATTTTTTTAGTTGTTATAAAATAAATAATGTATAGGCTACTGCAAGAGTTTACTAATGTTGCCTAACATATCTATTGCAACAGTTCTGTGCAAATATTGCAATAGCAAAAACTTTAGGCAACATTTGAAATAAACGTTGCATAAACTATCTATTGCAACAATTTTGCTAACCATTGCCCAATAGCCGTTGTCAAAGCCTACTTTTGTTGTAGTACAAAGTCCACCAAACTTATCTTTTTTAAAATTGCACCAAGGATCCTAAGTTTATTATATTTGCACTTCTAACCTTAATCCTTGAAAACTCACTTTCGAAAATTAAAAATTTGTGCATGTGATTTTTTGCTCATAAGTATTACTCAACGCCCTCTTTCAATTGGTATTAGAGCCACGTGACAAAAATAATTAACATAATTAAGCTAATTAATAATTAATTAAACTAATTAATTGTGATTAACTGTGATTAATGCTAGAATCATCACCTGCTTGCCCTGGACCAAATTATTCACGTATTTTTTTCTCATCGGAAGATCTTTCTTCAATAGCACCTTAATTAAACTATATCATTGATATAGTTTTAGAATTAAAAGCAGAATTAGCTAAAATTAAGATCGAAACGAAGGAGGTTAAGAATCAAATATGGATAATTCACCTTTCTTTAGTTAACGAAGTAAGATATAGTGAAAAAGCTACTTTCATTATTAAGACTCCATTTCTAACCTAAAATAATTAAGATAATTAAGCTAATTACTGACTAATTGAGCTAATTAATTGTGATTAGCTGTAATTAATGCTAGAATCATCACCTGCTTACCCTGGACCAAATTATTTACATGCTGTTCACTCACCGGAAGGCCTTTCTCTAATAGCATCTCAATTAAACTATATCAATGATATAATTTTAGAATTAAAAGCATAATCAGCTAAAATTAAGATCGAAGTGAAGGAGCTTAAGAAGCAAATATCAGTGATTCACTTTCTCTAGTTAACGAAGTAAGACATAGTAGAAAAGGTACTTCCAGTATCAGTATTCCATTTCAGCATAAATTTCCCTTCCAAAACCTCAAAACAAGACTCTTTTCCTTTGCATGATATAAAAATTCAAAAAGAAGTATGAGAAAAATCAGGTGAAAAATCTGCTGAAAAAATAGAAAAAGAAGAAGAAGAAAGAGTATAAGCAGCATACCCTTGAAAAACTACATAATATGTTCGAGAAAGAACAAAATCAAGAAGAATTAAACAAGATCATGAGCGCAATTAGTGATAAATATGACATCTTATCTAATAATAATAAAGTAACTAATAATATCTTATTAGAAGAAGAAATGTATCAACAGATGAATGTCATTAAACTAGAAGATCTTAATATGTTGCCTTTAGAAGAAATTAAAAGAAAATTAGATAAAAAAAAAATGATAAAATGACTATTGAGGATGAGATTAATGAAATTAGANNAGAACTTGACTTAAGAGAAACAGAGACTAAACTGGTTAACAATATTGTTTCTAAGCCGGAGGAATTTGGTGAACCTTCTAGGAGAAATACTCATTTTCTAATATCTGTATACGCTCTAGCAGGACGAATAGCCACTCTTTCCTTCGGGTTCATCCCAAGAAAAACTACAACTTTTTAAGACGTTGGCCTTACTCCAATTAGTCAGATGGGATATATCTTAAATATAGATGGAGCTCGTAATAGAGAAGCAATATTTGAACATTGAAAAAGAGGAATAAATAGTGTCATAAACCTCAATACCACTTGGACTGCTGCAAATTTTCTAAATTACATCGAACATAGTTTTTCTGGCGCTGTAGTTTACTGGTATGATTCATTAACTGAAGAAGATAAAAATGTATTAAAAATGATAGAAACACCAGCTACTATGTTTAAAAATCTATGCAAAGAAATTGAAATCGAATTTATCAGTGCAAAACTTGATTCTGAAAAAAAGGTAAGAGAATGGCAAAGAAAGATTAACAATATAGAACTGCGGGATATGAGATCTCTGAAAAATTATATTGCTGAACTTAGTCAATATTATTACAAAATTGAGCATAATGAGACTAATCTTGATATGTTCTATGACAAATTGTTATATCTGATAAATTTCATAGTTAATGAAAAGTACATTGCATGGCTTGAACACGCAAATGCCATTGATAACTTTAGTTCGATGATATTTTATTCAAAGAAATGGGTCAATGATCAATGTCTTGATCTCCAAAAGTAGAAGAAAATTAAGAAGCAATTCCTAAATTACTGGGATTCACCTCATCAATGGGGAAAAGAACATGAAAGAAGAAGAAAAAGAAAATTCTATAAGAAAAAGAGTTTTAACAAGCAACGGGGTGAGAAATATAGAAGAAAATATTATAATAAACCAAGTCCTAAAAAATGAAGACTTTTTAGGAAAGCAGCTTATTGTCCTGTAAGAAAAAACAACTGCAAATGCTGCGCATGCGGAGAAGTAGGACATTATGCTAATGAATGCAAAAATAGAAAGAATAACAAGCTTATTGAAACCTTGGGTAGCCTAAATTATATTGAGCTTAGTGGAGATGAGGCATTAGACCTAGCCCCAAGTAACAACAAAGAAATTGTTGAAATTATAATCGACAATGAATATGAAGAAAGTGATTATGAAGAAACAAGTCAGATGATGGAAACCGACTCAATTATTCTTGGTGATCTTCAAGGAGAAGAGTTTGTTGCAGACAATGATAACAAAGAAGTCAAAGGAGATTGGGTTCTTTCGATAATCCAGAAAGACATGATCTATAAAAAGTCCATCTTTCAATTAAAAAGCAAATACATATGTGAGATGATGTAAAGAGATCTAGAAATCAAAGATTGTGAGTTTGATGTAGGAGACGTTAATCTCATAAATCGGGAAAAACATCCTTAAGCATAACAAAGATAGAACGTATAGATATATCCATGTTGGAAATGTCCAATTTCAAATCTCTCCATTACAATATTAGGGTAAAGATATTGATCTCTTTGCTTTGCTCTGTGATATTAGGCATATCAAGTTCAATAATCAAATTATCATAGGGATAAAGACTAACTTATATAATGAATTGGCACGGTTCAATTGTAGATCTGAATACTATGTGAGTCTAAAAGATGAGTTTCCTAAAAACTTTCTATCTGTTAAGATAAAAACAGTTGGAATTGACATGAAAAGAGGAGGATATCTATTACAGATATTCTGAAAAACTATCTATAAATTAGACAATACTATAGATCCAAAGACTAAGGTCACCATGATAGAGGTAGAAAAATTTGAAAGCCCTACCCTATGCGAAAAATCCAAGGGATTAAATCCAATCCTAAAGAGATAAAGATTAATCATTCATGGACACCTGGCTTCGCTAACCCTACAAAGATCAATAAAAAAAATATAATCAAAATCAATGAGGAAGGAAAAATCATCATTAGACCCCAATTATTAAGAAGTATAAGTACAAGATTAGATTGAGGAGAAGGACCTTCATCAGCAAAAGAAGGGCTTAAAGAAGATGACAGAATTAGCCTAACTAGTGAAATGAGTAGAATGAGTTTTGAATTTGCAAAACTCAGTATAGATCAAAGTATGCGTCTAGAAAGAAAGGTTGTTGGGTATAAAACTAGAATTGTTAGTGAATAAATCTATGAGGATGAATTACTTAAAAACATGACTATAGAGATACACTATAAAGCCACCAATACAAATTCTAATAGCATCTATATCCTCATAAAGGTATGTTTAGACAGATATAATAAATATAAGTTATGTGCCTACATAGATAGTGGTTGTTCTTAGGCCTATCAATTCGGACGGGTTGGTAGAATACAGGTTGGGTGTATTTTGGTTTTGGGTAAATACGGATCGGACGTATTTCGGATTCGGGCAGAATATGGGTCGGGTGTATTTCGGTTTTACGGATTTCGGGTATATCCAATGGGTCATGATCACCATCTATTTTACTATTGTTGGGCGACTGATATCGGCTATAGAAGTTCAAGTTACTTGAATGCATATCAAATAAACCTTTGATATTTCATCACGACAAACGAATGAATATTTCTAGACTTAAAATTGATAAAAATGAAGAAAGAAAAAATGTATTTATTCATTCGTGAGTTCACAAATTAAAAATTAATTATGTTTTTGAAATGCACTTGCTCCNNNTATGGAATATGAAATACCTATTATAGACATTAAACAAGGTACAAAGAAGCTACTTACTTTTCATTCTTTGAGCATGATCAAGGTCATGGGTCATGATGAAGCAAAGTCTTAGGTCATAAACAACCAAGTCACCATTACAAGTCACAAAGCACAAAGTCACTACATGATAGAAGAGTGACCACCATTACAAGTTTACAACAAGTCACAAAGCATGAAGTTGTAAGTCATAAACAACCAAGTCAAAAAACAATCAAGTTATAACAAAGACACCCAAAGCATAGTACAATATCAAACACCTAACATTAATAAACAAATTAATGTCAGAATCGCCAAATTCGATTTGGTGTCCAAGATCCGAATCCACCCCTTCTTCTTCCTCTTCATCTTCTCCTTCTTCTTCATCAACATTCAAAGTGACTTTAGAAAACTGAGTGCACACACCTTCGAGTTCTTGACCATCCTCATCTACATCGCCAAATATTTACAAGGGAAATTAATGTATTTATTAGTTTGTATATAAAATACAAAAAGGAAAATATTTATGTTTGTAGAACTTACTCCCATCGATCTTATATCCAAACAAGCAGCTACGAGTGGTAACCAAGGCTTCCACATTACCAGGTTTAAGAGAAGCTCTCCATTTTGTTATGATTTTACGTCCCATACTAAAGCATGACTCAGAAGCCACTGTAGTAATAGGGATACTCAAGATGTCTCTTGCCATGTTACATAAAGAAGGAAACCGATTTTTGTTCATTTTTCACTAGCTTAAAATGTCTAAGTCGATGGTATGATCTAATCTATACTCATCCAAGTACTTATTCAATTCTAAAGCCCTGCGTAAGATAAAAAAGTATTCTTAGGTACAAATAAATAAGATAGTTTCTCTTATAATGAATAAGTACAGAATAGAAATCAAATTATGAAACTTACTGCTAGGTCATCCTTTCCTCTCCTTGCACCACTCTCATTTGCTTGGGGTTTTTCGCTCACATACTCCCCAAAGAGCTTATACAACTGATCTTTCACAATCTTGGACTTCAATTCAGCAGTTTCAGTATCAAATGTTTGAAAACAATACATGATAAATTGAAACTTGTAACGAGGATCCAAAATGGTAGCAAATGAGAGAACCATTCTATAATTTTCCTAATAGTTCTTAAATCTTCGCTTCATCTTTGTTGCCTTGCTCTTAAGAGCAACATCCTCACAAGAAGTCCATGATGCTAAGAGGCTTTCAATCTTCAAAACATTTTTGAGTAGAAGTTTGCCGTAGGATACTTTATACCAGATATGATAGTGGTTATCTCATCAAATGGTTGAAGAACATCACAAATTTTCTCAATTCTAGACCACTCTTCTTCTGTGGGAAGATCAGGAAAGCTAGAAATAGACCTCTCCATCCACCTCATACTTACAAAGGTAGCTCGATAAGGTAATGCTCTATCGAGCATCTTACAGGTGGAGTTCTAACTAGTTGGACAATCCAACCATAAATCCTGAGCACAATCAATTCCAAGACCCAAAGCAATTTTCTTAAATTCAATTTCCTACCTTTAGAACTAGTCACATATTTCACTGAATCCTTCATCTTACTTATCCCCACATCAATCAATTTCAAGCCTTCTTTGACAATCAAATATAACACATGTGCTCCACATTAAACATGAAAAAACTCATCACCACAAGGCAATTGAGCATGCACATTAAGAGTATCACGCAACATGTCTTGCATATTATCATTTGTTCTAGGATTATCAATGTGATCGTGAAGATTTTCTTATGAATTTTCCACTCCTGTAAAAGATCATAGATTTTGTCATGCAAGCCAATTGCATTATGAGGAGGGGGCATGTGAATAAAATTTAGAATCTTAAAATGTAAATTCCAATTAGGATCAATGTAATGAGCTGTTAAGGAGAGAAAACCATGACCCACGCAAGAGTTTTTGCTTTTCACATTTGTGGGTCTTCAAACAATGACTTTTAGCCGTATTCCTAGATATTGGAACACAATCCTCATTCAAATAAGTATGATTTGTTTGGGTTCCCTCATGCTTAGTAAATGTATAAGTGTACCCATGCCTAATTATAGCTTGTGCAACCAATTCTTTATACTCAAATCAATTAAACTTTCTAGCTAATTTTTTATCTTTAGCTATCATCATTTGACCCACATCAATACCCGAACGAGCACTACAACTTTCAGTATGACGCCTAAAGTTGGACGTACCATTGCTAGAATCTGCATCGACAGGTCCTCCGTTACAATGCTTGCAATAAGCATGATCTTTGCCATCGGAGAAGTGCTGCCCTCTTTTATGTTGTAACACTTCCACACAGGAGAGGTCCAACATCTTTTTTTGGTTGAAAGAGAATCGTCATCTACTTTAACTGCAATTGGCATCAAAGGGGTGGAACTTCCTATAAAATTTCAATAACTTAGTGCAAAAATGATTAGTAGCAAAATATGTTGATAGGAAATGACTCTAGTAGCCAGCCAGCTTGGAAACAACAAATAAATGTACTTCATGTTTAAAATTATTAGTGTTAACATCTTTCGAGACTCCATGTTTTTCAAATTAATGCATCAACCTTATCCAAACAAGTGCTTAAGAATGAATTAAAATATTAGAAAATACAGCAAAGGAAAACACAAGCAAGGTGTGGAAGCCAATGAGAGTGAGAGATAGATAGGACTCTTGCCTTGGCTTTTATGAAAATCACGGCTTTGCAATAACTCTTTTGATCTTGTTAGGAAATCACTATCTAACATTATAATTCTCCTCTAATTGTAAACTTGAAGAGCTAATTATTTAAGATATAGGACAACACTGGAACTGTTAAGTCTTAAACCATGTCATAATTAAGCAGAATTTCTAATACAAATCATGAATGACACCAACAGTTGAGATGTAAATCATGAAAGACACTAACAGCTGGCTTCAAGAATTCTGAATTTCTGATGCAAATCATGAAAAACAATAAAATTCAAAGCTTTAACTTCTAAATTCCAATATAAAATAGATCAGTACTAAGAATATAACAACCAGAGAGAGACTTGCCAAAACAATAAAACAAGCTACACAGAGCAATGAAACAGATTAGTGCTTCAACAATAAAATACAAAGCAAAGAGTGTTAGTGCTTCTAAATTCCAACAATAAAACAGATTAGACACTAATAGTTGACTTCAACAATACAATACAAAGCTTTAACTTCTAAAGCCAAAATAGAGCACACACGATCAAAATTCTGCCAAAACAAAACTTCTAAAAACAAGATCGGAAGAGACTAGTGCTTGAAGACTTGCATAAACAATAAAACGGATAAAACAAAACTTCTAAATTCTGATCGGTGGATGGGAGCATGAGTATTGTGGCCTAAAACAGAGTACACAAAATGAAAACAGAGTGCATAAAATAAAACAAAACTTCTAAACAAAAGTTCTAAAACAGAGTACACAGAGTCGAAACCTGATGGGTGGATGGGAGCACACGTATTGCGGCCTAAAGGAGATGGACAACCTAATGGTGTTCTTCAACGACCACGAGACCCACCTGTGCTAGCTCGACGTGACGCCATGGAAGGAGATTGAAAGAATTTGAGTGCAGCAGGACAAAAACAAAGAATAGATCGGAAGAGATTAGTGCTTAAAGACTTGAACTAATCAAAATCTCAATTAGGCAAGTAATGAAAAGTCGAAAATAGCTAGAGAGAGAAAGAGAGAAAGAGAGTGGAGGCGATCTGAGAGTGGAGGCGATCTGGGAAGCAAGCAAATGAAGCAATGAACAGCTAGGGTTCTGGCTTCTCACTCAGCGTTTACTTCTGGCTTCTCAATTCTCAGTCACAGCCTCACAGGCCCCCTTCCCACATCTCAACCGAGGCCCATTTTCGGACAGGTTCGAGTCGGATTTTCGGGTCGGGTGAGATTCTTCCAGGTCTAGTTATTCTATATGCTTTGGGAAAAGATCACTATTTCTAAAGTTTATGTAGAAAAAAGTTAAAATTCTTTACAAATGAGGATAGCAGATAATAGCATCATGAGTCATAATGAAGCAATAGAAAGGTTATCCATAGAATTAGGAAGAGTTCAATACATTACATCAGTTCTATGGGCTACTAACCAACCCTCTCTTGATATGATTATTAGAAATAACTTTTAGAGATTATATCCTCTATGCACACAGACTATAAATCAGATAATATTCATAATTAATGGTAACTCAATTCCTATTGAAAAATTAAGTGAGGCTTACACTCATCAGAAAATTGAATTTACTCGTAGCCAGTGTGGGAAGAAGGTAGTGACAACACAATGAGAGGTAGCATTAATAATTTCATTACTCAAATTATCTATTAAAGAGCAGATTGCCAAACAACAAGAAAAATTGTGCAAAGAACTCTACTATGATAATACACTAAAGTCTTAGGATAAAAATAAAACATTTGGGAAAATGACTCTATTAACTTCCAACACTATTATTTGAGTCAAACAAATAGTATATACACAACAGGATATCTAGGAATTTGATAAACAAATCAAAGAACTTTTGGATAAAGGATTAATCAGGAATAGCAAGAGTCCTCACATTAGTCCCGCTTTCATGACAAGAAATCATGCAGAAGAAAAAAGAAGAAAAGCAAGGATGATGATCAATTATAAAAAGATTAATGATAATACTGTCTTTGATAGATATTATATTTCTCGAAAATGGATTACGAAAGTGGATATTGGCAGATAAAGATGGATAAGGAAAGCATTCCTTTAACTGCATTTAGTATCCCTCAAGGACATTATGAATGGATAGTAATGGCATTTGGTCTTAAAAATGCACCTTAAATATTTTGACGAAGAATGGATAACATTTTCAAAGACCTTAATCACTATTGTTTAGTTTACATTGATAATATCCTTATCTTTTCCAAAACCATAGAATAGTATGAAGATGATGTTTTAGTTGTCACTCAAAGATGCATCGATTATGGTATTATACTGGGCAAGAACAAGTGCATTTATGCTGAACAAGAAATTGAGTTATTAGGCCTAGAAATAAAAGTTGGACAAATCATTCTATAAAAACATGTTTTGAAAAACATAGAAAATTTGATTGAAAAAATTGAAGATATGAAGCTATTAGAAAGGTTTCGT
>NCQT01075905.1:40018-52342 GCA_002740465.1 Stenocereus thurberi | reverse complement strand
CTTATTTAATAAGAAACTACTCTGGGTATAAGATCATCATAAAATACTGGTTGGGAAAGATCTACACTCAATCCCAGTGAGATTAACTCACACTAAACTCTTACTCTTGGGATGGCAACTAACTTTTGGACTTTAACCCTCATTAGGGTCTCTAGGGATTACTCCCTAGGCTAGGAATTCCCCCGTTCAAGCAGATTCACTCTCATCTATTATCGCTTAGCACTTATCTTAGCCATTTAAATTGGTCATAACGACTAATAAGTTTGCTACCTCTTACAGCGTAATCTTTTATCATGTAACTCACGCCTTTGTAAAACTCTTTAGGGATTCCCCTGTTTAAGCAGGTTCACTCCCAAAACTGTATTCATTTAGTTAAAATAGGCCATCATGCACTAATAGTTATGGCTACTATCATTTTAAAACATGAAATCCTTCTTTTTTCAAAACTCACCCTTATACAAGTAATCAAACTCAATGGTATAGAAAGGGTAGAGGTGCACATGTACATATTTAAACACTCCATAATTCAACTTAGCAACATGAGTCACACATAGCCTCGCAATCCGCACGATTGCGGTTAATTCATAACCCAGGCTCCCTCCTCACAAGCTCCGTACCACAAAGAACCTCGAACTACTCATAGTTTTACCTCAAACCATCCAACTACCATCTCGGTTTTAATTTAGTAATCATAACATATTATCATGCAAGCTTATAAAGAGATGTGTAATAGGGTTTATGCACTTACCTAGGCAAGCAACACCATCCAGTGGTGTGTTTTAGCATATATAAACGCATACACATATACATCTATATCGCATCAACTTTAAATAGGGACTTAATGAACCGTATTAAACTAACAAGGCATGGAACTCGATTACATTCATGACTTACGTTTAGGAATTAAGCATGTCATATCCATGTCATTTTAAAATACTATTTAGGCATAAAATAACTAGTTAAGCAATATCGATTCAAGGGTTTCATTTATTATATCGAAGTTATTATTCAGGCCTAATTAAACCAACTAAGCTTATATGAATCAAGGCGTTCGTTCATTATATAGAAATTACTATTCAGGCATACATTAACCAATTAGGCAAACATCGAATCAAGTGTTCCATTTATCATATCAAGGTTACTATTCAAGTCTAATTAAACCAACTGCGCATAATATGAATCAAGGCATTCGTTTATTATAGGGAAGTTACTATTTGAACCTAATTAAGTCATTTGAGCCTAATATGATTCAAGGCATTCGTTTATTAAATCGAAGTCATTATTCGAATCTAAATAAGCCACTTAAACATAATATGAATCGAGGCGTTTATTTGCTACATTGAAGTTACTATTCGAACCTAATTGAGCCATTTAAGCGTAACACGATTCAAGATATTCATTTATTATATCGAGTTACCATTCAAGTCAACCTTTCAGGCATACATTAACTGAATTCACTTGAATCGGTTCTAAACATCCTTAACTCATTTCGAACTATATTTTAGGCATGTAATAACTGAATTCATTTGAATTAAATCTAAACATGGATAGCTCATTTCGAACTAAACTCTTAGGCATGTATTAACTGAATATACTAAAATCGATTCTAAGTATTCATATTTCGTTTTGAAGCTATTAATCATGCATAAATTAACTAAATAAGCATGTATCGATTCTAAGTTCCCATATTTCATTCCGAAGCTATTAATCAGGCGTGAGTTAACTAAACATACTTGAATCGATTCTAAACATACATAATTCATCTCGAAGCTAAGCGTGAACTAGCTAAACTAACATATATCGATTCGAAGTCATTTTCAGGCATAAACTAACTAAACTTAAGATGCATCGCAACTTAAAAGTTAAAACAATTTCGAAACTACTAATACTTAGGAGGCGAGAAACACCCATTTGGGCTCTAAACTAAAGGCTCGAATCCAAGGCTGCTGGCTTGACTCTAGGGCTCGGACAATTCCAATCCCCTGTTTCTTGCTCATGAATGCACGAACAGGCCCCCCATAGCATGCCAAACAGACTCCCAAAAGCATCTAAACCCCGCTTACTAACTCAAATTGATGGTGGGCATTTGGTACAGCAAATTCAATCCCAGATTACAGAGGAATTGGAGCAACTAAAAGCTAGATTGCATGGACATACTCGGGTAAGCGTTTCATGCATCGATTCGCCACCCAGACCCGTCGAAATTGTGGCGAAACCTTCGAATTTCTGCCTAAATTCGGCAATCCCAGGCTCATCTAAGGTTAGTAAGGTGGAATTGGAGGACTTTGAGTTGGGTGGGACAGAAATTTGGTGGATTGGGATGCTGGGCCATATTCATGGTGGATTGAGAGAAGGAAGAAGAAGATGCTAAGGGGAGAGGGAGAGATGTCAGGTGGGGAGGGGGGTTATATGAAGGAGAAGGAAAAAGGGGTCCTGTGATTTTACTAATATGCCCCTCCCTCTCTTTTTCTTTTATTTTTGTTCTAAGCTACCTAGGAATCGATACGGCTAGCTTAGTTCGCGTCCCAAACTCTAAATTCAATAATCGATAACTTGACCATTAATTGATTATTCGTCCCCAAATATATCTGGATTCGATTTATTAAACCTTGAAACCGATTCTAAGGTGAACAACCTAATCGTATTCGGGTTCCTAATCGATTTAGTACTCATTAATAATCTTTATTAACGCTTACTAAAAATCATCGAAATTCCCTAAACTAAAAGTAATAATATTAATAGCGATGAAAACATTCTTTTTAATAAAATTATCATTTGTGTAAGCGCATCAGTAATAATTTGATTTATATAGCTACTAAAAATATGATTTATAACGCAAAAAGGCAACACAGGTCAGTTAACTTAAAACAAACAAGGCGGGTCGTACATTCTTTCCCCCTTAAAAGAATTTCGTCCTCGAAATTCTAAATCTAAGTTCAATTGTTCCTAAAATATACACACACAACTAGGATCTACGCGGTAGGTTTCCAAAAGGTTTCATTTTGCAGACACTACTTCTTTTAAATCGAAAGAAAAATCTTATGGTATCCAGCCTCCTCCTTGCCAATCGTCATCAAGCGTTTACTCACTCTATTTAGGCGCCAAGGGCAAATCGCATCGAAGAGGGGTAATTGAGTTGGCGTGGAAAACCATACTGAGCTTGTCTGTAAAAAAAGGAATATGGACTTTCAATTATCTAGGCATAACCTACATAGTGAACAACATCTCCATGTACATGCTTCGCTATGAATCGGCATATGAAGGTAGGACAATTGGGCACTGATATCTCATGGTCATATACGATAGTCTCATTCTAAGGTAATGAGTTCAAGCCACTTTTTAGGATCANAACTATTAACCCAGAGACTTTTATAACACATTAAAGCAGTAAGGCATCACATAAGGGTCACATGGCATCACGTAGCATAATCCCTAGCATAATGACGTCGTATACAGAAAGTAGTTAGCAAGAGGGAAAAATATGCGCTGACACTCTTATATTCATACATCGACCTTAGCTGATTTTTAGGTGTTTGATTCATGGCAGCTTATAAAGAACATGTCAGGTTCGTATGAAGGCAATTAACTTAGTCAAGTTCATTCAAGGGCATAAAGAAATCATATCACTCTGAGGTAAAATCAACTGATCAGAAAGCTAGCACATCGTACTTAAGGTAGTAGAGACATCATATTACGTCACATTGACAATGAAGGGGTTTGGGGTAATGCTGGAATTCACATTGACATCATGTAGGGTATACAACAGAGCACTAAGGATTAAGAACCATAAATAGCACGAACTAGCATAACATGTTGATAGGAACACCTTAAGGAGAGGATGCTACAGTGAGAATACGTGAATACCGGTTTCTATGGTCGCCTCATCATGCTTAAAATACGTGTGTGCCGTTATTTAGTTATAACATGGAATCAAAGAATTCATGGGATGTAAATGATGACTCTAAGGTCATACCATGCTACGAATCACGAGAGTTAAATCATTTGGATAGCTAGGTTACATGTCAAAACCAACTCAAGTCAAGCAAACACCAAGGTATGCATTTACTAAGCCAATCATTCACAAGACACTTGAATAACCGTGCATAATGGATGTGAGCGTCAATATATATGATGACATGACCTTGAGTGCTCTCCTATGCTACTTTCTTACACATGAGATACATATTTCTATAGATGTGATTCATGTAAATGTAGCTCTATTGTCATCTAATCACGCATTACATACATCGAGTTCAACCAGTCCAATTATAACCCTAGAAAATAGTATCGATGGGCTGTACATAACGATTCAACAGTCATGTTGTGTAACAAACTGCATAAATTCAAATCGTTCTAACTAATACAGTTACATGTTTAATCAAATTCAAGCTAGGCAGTTGCCGAGACTCATGTTGTTGTCATTTGATCACAAACAGATCAATGGCCTTATAGCTATGTGTTAAGGTCTTATGAAGTACACCTATCTCAAAGGTGATCATAGGAGTCTTACTGTAGGTCGCCTTCATTAGTAGGGATTATTTACCATGTACAATTCCAAAGTCTGCTAGGTTCTTCCTCCCTTGCACTTTCTAGGTCTATCAGGGTTCATTCCAACTAAAACATCATCATCGCATTCTCGAATGGCAATTTGTATAATAGAAAGCAAGTAATGCACTGTTTAAGCAACAATGGTAAAGAAGGAGAACAACAGGTACACTTATGCAATGCGCAACAAGGTCCTACCACTAGCACATAGTCTTTCAAGCATGCATACAAAAATAGCCCCTAATACACTCAGGGAATTCGGAATTCAAAGAAAAAAAGGGGAAGATATCATTTAGCAGGATTATCAATTATAGCAACCGATCTCGACACGTATAGTACAATGGCGTGTACTTCGAAACCTAAGCTCGTTCATCATAGCTAAAGAGTGTAAACTAAGACTTGACTCGACGGCGAAAAGACATTAACATTTTGAAACTTCGGATTTCAAAGGTGAAAAATAGCTGATCTGTTTTGAACTTCTTCTCTACCAACCTTTGAGTACGTCTGCTCAGTCCATTATGGGGTTCGAGGAGCAAATCGTACTTTAGGGGCAAAGATGAGCTTAGAAAAGGATTTTCAATCGCTCGAGTCTAAATTGATGTGCTTTAACTATCGATTGTCTTATCAGAGCGCACGAAGAAAACATTTATCATTTAAAACATCACTCAGCTCGCACGATACAAGTGAATTTGACTCACTTCCTAACACATGACTCACATTTCATTCGATCGGCTTAACCGGATCGCGTAAACGTCAATCAATGAAGCCAATTACCACATTAGAAACATATTATACCAGTGGAACACCCACAACTTCACGTCGAGATAGGCAGCTAATTGACTCCTACACTAATGCCAAACTCACCACTTTCACTCAATCAACTTACTCAAGCCTCACATAAGTCGGAAATGATCATACTATAAGGCACATGTGCACACAAAGTAGGCATATGTCATATAACCACAATGTTTTCCCAGGCGGCTATATAAAATGCAAGACTCAAGTCACAGCCTATGGTCGCAGGACCTTTGCTCTGATACCATCAATTGTAACACCCCCAGCCCTTAGAGCCGAAAGCGTTATATTTTTTTAACTTCTTACTTAAATTTCTTGATCGAAACGAACAGAGTTGTCCCTAAAAACTAACCGTTTCCAGGCTAAAAGCCTTACATTAAACTCCTACAAATCAACGGAAGCGTAAAACATTTAAAAAAGGCTCAACGGCTAATAACTCGGCCCAAATCCAAGACTTCATGTACTCTATACTCGACACTTCCCCATCACCTGTGCCTTTGTGGCTATGGTAGCAGTAGATTTGGTGAGGCTTTAGTGGCATCCACCACCATCGTATCGAAACAATAAAAAAAGGAGAAAGTGTAAAAGCTTATCTACCCATCAGAGCCACCAAAGGCATGGCGCGTGTATATCACGTGTAGTCGACGAAGGTTGTTTTCCACTATCTTCTTCCTCCACAACCCCTTGCCACTGCTGATCAGCGCAAACTTGGAGAGAAAACCACGAAAAACACCATTTTTAGGAGCGCGTGAGCCCACTCGCCATCATTGAGTGGCACGTGGTAGTGTGGGTCACTTCCCCAGACGGGCTTCAGCCGAGCTTCGCGTTGGTGGCATCAGTTCCCATCTGTTTGATGTGGATCAAAGGTTGTGGGCATCTTTGAAAGCGGTGGGGTAGACGACTTACAAGATCTGGGTGCAAAATGGGTTGTACACTTGGCAGCCAGGGCCGTGCGAGCACCACTATCCTTTGGACTTTCATGGTTGCCCAATAAGCAAACCAAGGTGTTAATGCAAAACACTACTAAAAAAGCACGGAATAACAACGGATATTAACGAAGAATTAAAATCCGTATTAGATTAAGAAAGCGATGGAAATGACGACGGATACTCTACATTTGAAATTTATCAGATTCAGAGGCGAACATAGCGATGGAATATCGATTCCGTCGTCATTATTGTCAAATGGCGATGAAAATTCCATCGCCAAATGCACATAAATTTTTTTATTGGCATCGCGATGGATTTTCTATCACCAAACAGTAAAAATAAAATTTTTTATAGGTTTTAGGTGCCTTAAATGAAACCAGATCTGGTTTTGGTTTCATTTCGTCTTCCGACATTCGATGAGAGAGAGAGAGGCTGAGAGCCCGAGAGCGCACCCCCCACCCCCCGCAGCCATCGCCGCCCCAACCTACCGCCGACCGTCGCCAGCTGCTACCGCCGTAGTCCAGTGTCATCCTTGCCTTTAAGTAGGTGGTTTTCTCTCATTTCTTGTAGTCTAATTTCTAAAAATTGTTTGCACTACCTTACTAAAATATCATAATAGTTTATGTTTTTGTTGAATTGTGAAATTTGGGTGAAGTTATTACTCCAATTTGGCTGAACATCTTACTCAATGTAATTTAGGGTTTAGATTTGTTAATTTTAATTAAAATGTGATATGTTGGTGGAATGAAATGCTCAAGTTATGATGAATTCTTAATTTTGTGGAATTCGTAAGAATAGAAGTATGTTTGTAGAAGTTTAATAGTAAATATATGGAATTATTACATTTTATAAGTCGATTGTGAAATGAGAAGGAGTTAAAATGACCAGTTCATGTAAATGGGCATGTTTTAACAGAAATAATTGTTAATATTGGTTGACGTATTTCAATAAGATTGTTGGTAAAAAGCTGATGTTATAATCTGGGTTTTATGATAAGATGAAATTAGTAAAATCTGAATATTTAAAAAGTTTCATATAAGTATGTTTGCGTGTATGTTTACATATTCAATTATATAGGTTATATAATGCATGTTTCTTATGATATATATATATATATATATATATATATATTACTAATTTATATAATAATAATTATTTAAATTAAAATTAATATAATCTAATAACTTACATGGTTATTGTTATTTGAGCATAATATGAACGGTTCTCCACATCGTAGGAGGATGTATAATAGATTGTTGCCTTATCGCAGTGGTCATATGCAAGAATTTCTAAGTGGAGTAAATTAATTTGATGAATTTACATGTAAACAGGAAAATTTTCAAAATTAGGGAAAGCATAGATGTCCAAGTGCTAAATACAGGAATAGAGTGCACTTAACACCTAATCAGGTAGAGATGCACCTTATGTATAAGGTTTTTATGAAAGGGTATTGATTTTTGATAAGCCATGGAGAAGTTGAACCTCAACAATATAATTTTAGGTATTTAAATAGCGAAGTGCCCGAAGCTAGAGGTTCAAGTCATATTAATCATGACTACAATGAATCCTAGGTAGATCATATGGAGTACATGGTTTATTAAGCTATAATGGCAAATTAAAATGTAAGGGAGGAGGAACCCAGCACTTGCCGAGAACCATTTTATAATATGGTTCAAGCTGCTCAACAACCTTTACATGATGGCTTTCCAACCACAATGACCTCTTTGCCGCTATTAGGCTGTTAAGTATCAAGTCTGATTATAACATAATATAAAATTATTTCAATGAAATTGTTCAGTTAATGAAGGAGATGTGTCCATCTAACAACCGTGTGCTGAATAACTATGGCTAGATGAAGAAGGTTGTTAAAGATCTCAGCAACAATATGGTACACATTGCTTGTTGCCATAAATGTTACATGCTCTTCTTTAAAGAGGACTCGAACCTTGATGCATGAAGTTTTGTGGGCATTCGGGATGGCATAGGCAAAGGTTGCAACAAAGGAATCAAAGTTCATTGCCATATGCAAGGATGCATTACTTGCCATCGAAATCTCGACTTCAGAGGTTGTATGCATCAAGAAGAACTATAAAGCACATGAGATGACATTCTAAATATTGACGTAAGGATGGTGTTTCATGTCATCCATCAGATGGGGCAACGTGGAAACATTTCGATAACAAATACCCTGATTTTTCTGCAGAGCCTCGAAATGTTAGGCTTGGGTTATGTGCAGATGGATTTAATCCTTATACTTTGTCTTCAAGATCTTATTCTATTTGATCGATGGTGGTTACACTTTATAACCTTCCCCCCGAAATGTGTGTGACCACACCATTTATGCTCCTTACTTGTGTAATTCCCAACCTTAAAAATCTCAAGAACAAGATAGATTTATATTTACAATCTCTTATTGATGAGTTAAAGGAGCTTTGGGATGTCGTAATTGAAATGTATGACATACCTACATGGTAGACATTTTAAATGAAGGCTGCACTTATGTGCATCATCAATGATTTCCCGGCATATAGATTACTATCTGGCTAGAGTACTAATGGAAAATCGACATGTCTAGTATGTATCAAACAAGAAAAAGGTTTTAGGCTGAAGAATGGAGGTAAATTCTTATGGTCTAATTGTCATCGGTGTTTCTTGCCAAAGAATCATGCATTTAGAAGAAATAGAACATTATTTTGAAAAGGCAGAATTGTTACGAGGGGTCCTCCTCACTGCACCATAAACGGTGACTTTCAAATTTCAGGATTTAAGAAAAATGAGCATAACTGGATGAAGAAGAGCATATTCTAGGAGATGCCTTATTGGCGACACCAATTGCTCTGCCATAATTTAGATGTGATGCACATAGAGAAGAACTTTTACGAGAACATCATTAACACTATTATGAATGTTCCTGGAAAAACAAAGGACAATGTCAAATCAAGAATGAATGTCGTAGATATATTTGATAGGGAAAAATTACATTTGCACCCAGGCCCAAGCGGCAAAATGGTTAAACCAAAAGCGAAATTCGTTCTTGCTATGGATAAAAGAAGAGAGTTATGTGAATGGGTAAAGAGACTTAACATGCCTGATGGGTATTACTCTAATTTTAGGAATATTATGAACCCCAATAAAGCAAAGTTTAACAATATGAAAAGTCATGATTGCCATGTGTTCATAGAGACTCTATTACCAATCGCATTTGATGCTCTTTCGGATGATGTGTTAAAACTTAAGAACTTGTTCTCCACAACACTGCGAGAGGATGTACTTGAGAAAATGCATTGGAACATTGCCACTGCTCTCTGTAAGTTAGAATGATATTTCCTCTAGGCTTCTTCAATGTGATGGAGTACTACCGATACACCTAGCAGAAGGGGCACTACTTGGTGGTCCTGTGCAGTATGGATGGATGTACCCATTTGAGAGGTAAAATAAATTATATTTAACAAAAATGGATTTAAAAAACAAAATTATGCGATCACTTATACGTCATTGGTTAATATTATTTTGTTCGGTACTTTGGTCGTTTGAAGAAAAAGATAAAACAACATGCGTATCTTGAAGTTTCAATTACAAAAGCTTACTTAGAAGCTGAAAGAACGCTTTTTGCTTCCTATTGCTTCGGCTCTAATGTTCCCTCCATGTGCAATAGATGTCGAAGAAATGAGCATGGAGATGAACATAATAAACATGTCCTAACTCTATCTGTGTTTGAGCAGTAAGGAACCGTTATTGGGCAAGAAAGATCAAGGTATCTTACAGATGCTGAATACATTACTGCTCAACTTCACGTGCTATTAAATTACGATCAAGTTAAACATTATATTAGGTGAGTACTACCTTTCAATAACAAAAGTTGCATTGAGTATATGCTTAAAAAAATTATGCATTTATGATGTGTATAAAATGTTAAGAATTTTTACAGAACAAGTCTGAACTGCACATCCCACATTGTGTACAAAATGTGTGCTATTCAGTTGTATTGGGTAAGTGCTACCTTTTAACAATGTGTACAAAATGTGTGCTATTCAGTTGTGAGTAGTTTGATCTCACATTGAATTGTGGGACACTATCTCATAAGCTAAGCAAATTTGATGAGGTTTATTGCATAAGGAGGTGCATAAAGTACGATCCATTCATCTTTCTAAACACTGCATCACAACTGTGCTTCATGCCATAACCATATTGGTCAATGGATATGATCAATTGGCTTGTTTTCATACCAACCAAACCAAAAGTTAGAGCAGATACGCAATACACTCTACCCACTGCTTACCAACAAACGGACATGACGATACTCGTTGAACGTGTGAATGATGCTATCCCTACATCATTAGTGGATGAAAGTGTACCACCAGAAGAAGTTAATGATGATATCGAGTTTTTATTTATTTTGATAAATGATGATGTAGATGAGGTAGAAGAGGATAAGGATGAGAAAGAGGGTGAGTGGGATGATGGGAATGAAACATATGAAGAGTAGGGAGATTTGCATTTGTATGATGATAATAACGAGGACGATGACGAGAATAATGGTGAGGTTGGGGGTGGGAAAGATGATGTGGACAATTAAATGCTTATGAATTATTATATATTTCAGTCTTACCGTTATTGTAATGCAAATGTGTATGAATGTACTTTNATTGTGTGCGTCAATCTTAAAACTTGATGTTCTAACTGTTATGCTATGTGACTAAATTATTGATCTGTACAATCATTATTTGTACTTGTATTTGTGGTTAACTATTTCAGGCATGGATTCCACTCCCCGTCGAGGTAAGTCCTCTACTTAAGGGCGAGGAAGAGGGAGGAGGAGCTCTAGCGCCCTGCCCAGTGTAATGGACATTAATTCACCTTCCTTTCAAATAACTCACATGATAGGTGTTGTGGGAACAATCCCCACTTAATTTGCGGCAGTTCCAATGGGGTCTTTGACTTTCCATACCCCATACATCCTTCTCCAGACATTCATTTCTCAACAATATGCACATAACATTGTAACCAATACCCTTGTTTCCAACACTGTCAACCCTACTCCTCCAGCTGTTGACCCTAACTCTAACCAGTCCTAGCAAAACATTAGAACTGGAGATTAGAAAGCACATTTTGGTCATGGTGGTAGTCGACCAAAGACATATATTGTGGCAGATGGTAACGGATAAGTGGTAAAATTGTTATGTGTTTTGTATTGAAGGTATTTTATGTAAATGTCGCATTAATTAGATGTTTTCTGTTGAAATAGGTTTCTCCCAAATAAAGGTGTTGTTTGAAGGATTTCTTAAATCTTCCAAAGCAAATATGTTGCTCCTTAATCTTCTTGGGGTAAATTGCGAAGACAAGTTAGAGATTTGTGATTTGCAGAGTTCAAGGTAACTACAGTAATTTCATATTAACACTTTGTATGTACTTCATGCATCATTATGATATTATTTGATGTATTTGTTGTTTTCTTATGTGCAGAAGTTGTTTACTTGGGATCCTATCTATGAGGATTGCTTAAGGAAAAATTTTGAAAATAGAGGCAGGGACTTCCTTGGCAGGAAAAGCAGTATAATGAGCAGCCTGCATGGCTCGGTGATGAGCAACTGAGAGGACTCCAACAATATTGGGCAAATGAATTGTACAAGAAATTATGTGAAAAGCCTAAAAAAATAAGCTGGGTAACCCAGCTAATCTTGGGCCATCTCCTCACACCTATGGCTCGATCCCTATGTATGAGTATAGGAGGCATCTGGTAACTAATTGTACATCTTAGAACTTCTTCAATTTATTTGGTTGATTATGATGGTTAATGTGGTTTCTAAATTTGTTTGACATGTAGAGGGACCAACTTGGGACAGGGCCAACAATTGTTGAGTTATTTGCCCGCACTCACAGATTTTAGGGCAAAGAGGATAGGCCTTGGGTTAATAAGAAATCACAACAAATATACGTAAGTTATCCGCGACAGTTAAACTTAATTAGTAGTTAATATAGTTTTATTGAGTATGATATATTTGAATTTTTCCAAATGTTATGATATCGTAGGAATCCTTTGAGTAAGAATTTCAAA
>NCQT01075889.1:7593-21628 GCA_002740465.1 Stenocereus thurberi | reverse complement strand
TTTTTTTTTGGGTTTTTTTAAGCGTAGAATTGAATAGCCATGATATGTTTGGATGTCAAGGCTGCATTATCTTTATTCGTATGGAACGATGTATTAGTCCGGTTTGGCTAGTTAAATTACCCTAGAGAAGGGGGTTGAATATGGTGATGATCAATATTGCAAATTAATCAAGTAAAGAGCGGAAAGATAAACGTGGACAAGACACGAGTAATTTTTTTACGAAGTTAGCATCAACCAAGTTTAGTCCCCGCCTAGAATTCCCTAACTCTAGGATTAACCCAATTTTGTTAGGATTATTACAACTCTAGAGTACACTTACTCTAAGTTCCAAGTTACAAGTTGACCCTTCAAAAAGTCGTTAGTAGAATTGACCCCTCAACTCTATGATCTCACCCAAATTACAACTTGAACAATATAATGAAATGTAATATATATATAGAAGCAAATTTAAGCTCAAGGTATGCCAATAAGTTCTCGAGTAATGTGTATGCCAATGAGTGCTTGCTCTCTCTTGCGTTCTCTTGCTGCCTATCTCTTCCCCTTTATAGATGAGAGGTGTAAAGAAAAATGGAGAAAAATATGGCAAGTGACCGTTGCACATCTTATAGAAATCCAATCTCTATGCCTGATTTTAAGGCCTTGTAATGACATTTCAAGCCCTTGATTTTTCTGTTCTTGCTCAAGTAATTCCAATGGCTACTTTTCTTGATTTGGGCTGAATATCTTAGCTGAGAATCTTCTAGAACCATTCATAATTTGCCGCATAATCTATAAATATATTATCACAAGATATTGTCATATTAGAAGCAAATCTTTGACATTGATAAATATAGCTCCACAATCTTATATTCAAATTTGAATCACACCATATAATATCATAAAGATAACATGTTCAAATTTGAATATTAAACAATCTCAAAGATCTTGTGACACCTTATATAAAATCAATTAATTAATATTAATATTCAACATCCACTTCAAAAATATGGCACATTTAAACAATAATAATTATTAAGATAATTCAAATATAACATGATGAATATGTCAATTGATTAATCTCTTTTTGTCTTTCATCAAAACATATTAAAAAACTCAATGTGAGCTTTTAAAAAAGCTAACAATCTTCCCCTTTTTGATGAAAGACAAAATCCAATAAAAATAACGTATCCATTAAATGGCGTACCATAAAAAGTTTTCCAAATACTTCTCCCCCTTTTTGTATTTCATCAAAAAAGTAGGACAAGAAGAGAAGGAAAAATTGAAGCACACAAATTATGACAAACGCATATAGGTCCCTCTTAACAAATCAATTATATATAAAGATGCTCCCGGTCAATAAAAGGGTTTAAACACTAACATTTTGATCACTAATATATCCTAACATGCATGTATTGACTTGATATTCTTATTGCAAGGGATCAACATGTTAATATAACAATTCTCCCCTTCAAGTGTAAATCAAGATTATCAAAAAATCATCAAGTAATATAATTATCCCTTGTAGAAAGAAACAATATCATTTATGTGAGTGCTAGGGAGCATAGCATTACGGACAGATATTATGGACAAATAGGTTGAGAACATAGACAACATATCATTTATGCATAAAGATAATCATATGACATAATAGTATAAGATATGATGTAATATTAATCATGCAAAGATAACACCACCTTTCATTTGGTAAGAATCCAAATTTTGATTTCTATTCATGTTGTTGAAATAAAAAAAATCTAATCTTTGATTCAATCACACTAAAATTTCCAGTTTCTACCTACAGTTCAAGGCCTTGAACTGTATTTCAGGGCCTTAAAATCTGAGTAACAACAAAACAAATGAACTCACCTTATTCTTACTTTTGGCAAGCCATAACCTACCATATGCCTTTGTGAAGTTCCAATGGTTCCTTGTCCACTTAAATTTTTAAGAGGATCAAGTGCTATGGAAAATTCATTATTAGTCCATAAATGAGGAATCAATAATATCCCACGAACATGTGCATTCTTTTTTGATTTCTTCAAGAATGAAGTCGCTCGACCAAATCTTGATACCCTTTTCTTCTTAGATTCAAAATTCTTAGAAGTAAGAAAAAATAATGAGGTAAAATTTTTCTTTCCCTCAATGTTGACACATTTTTTTGATTTAACACCACAATCAAGAATTTTTGAGAGTTGAAAATTTGGTGTGGTATTTAAATCATAAAAAATGTGACAACTTGGAGAAATGCTATTATTAGAAAATTCAACTATGGATGTTATCTCATCCTTACCGCTTTGAAGAATAGATGAATCATTATTTTTCTGAACATTTTCAAGAAATTTCTCAAGGCATGCTTGACATCATTATGTATAAGCCGTTGAATTGGATCATCATTTTCATGTTCTTGCTCTTCATGTGATTGGTGATCCTCAACTTGCTTAACATTTTCATCCATGATTATTTCATCCTGCGCCACAAATTCTTTTAGTACCACATTTTGATTAGTACCATATAAATTATAAAGAGTCTCCGAAATTTCCTTGGCACTATCACAATGTGAGATAAGCTCATAAATATCAACAGTAACAGCACAAAATAAAATGTTTATAGCTTTAAAATTTTTGGATATCCGCTTATAATCATCTTCATCATATTTATCTTCCGATTTCTCAATAACTATTGGACCTTTGACTATGATCTCCCAAAGATCGAGACCCTTGTACTTGATATAACGTTCCATTGTTTTCTGCAACAAAAAATAATTAGTACCTTTAGAAAGCGGAGGTCAATCAGAGTCAAAAGCATAACTAGCCATAAGATCGAACTATTAGACGGTAAAGTCTTAAAAAAAATAGTACTAGCTCTGATACCAATTGTTGGCCCGGTTTGGCTAGTTAAATTACTCTAGAAGAGGGGGTTGAATAGAGTGATGATCAATATCGCAAATTAATTAAGTAAAGAGCGAAAAGATAAACTTGGACAAGACAATGAAATGTAATATCAATAGAGGGGGTTGAATAGAGTGATGATCAATATAGCAAATTAATTAAGTAAAGAGCAAATTATAGACGAGGGGGTTGAATACCAACCTTAGTCCCCGCCTAGAGTTCCCTAACTCTAGGATTAACCCAATTTTGTTAGGATGGATTATTACAACTCTAGAGTACACCTACTCAAAGTTCCAAGTTACAAGTTAACCCTTCAACAAGTCGTTGGTAGAGTTGACCATTCAACTCTATGATCCTATCTAAATTACAACTTGAACAATACAATGAAATGTAATATATCTATATATAGAAGCAAATTTAAGTTCAAGGTATGCCAATAAGTTCTCGAGTGATGTGTATGCCAATGAGTACTTGCCCTCTCTTGTGTTCTCTTGTTGCCTATCTCTTCCCCTTTTATAGATTAGAGGCGTAAAGAAGAGTGGAGAAAAATATGGCAAGTGACCGTTGCACATATTGTGGAAATCTAATCTCTATGCCTGATTTCAAGGCCTTGTATTGGCATTCCAAGCCCTTGATGTTCCTGTTCTTGCTCAAATACTTCCAACGGCTACTTTTCTTGATTTGCGCTAAATATCTTGGTGGAGAATCTTCTAGAACCATTCATAATTTGCAGCATAATCTTCCAAGATATTCTATCACAAGATATTTATCATATTAAGAGCAAATCTTTGACATTGATAAATCTAGCTCTATAATTTTATATTCAAATTTGAATCACACAATATCATGTCATAAAGATAACATGTTCAAATTTGAATATTAAACAATCTCAAAGATATTATGACACCTTATATAAAATCAATTAATTAATATTAATATTCCAACATCCACTTCAAAAATATAGCACATTTAAACAATAATAATTATTAAGATAATTCAAATATAACATGATGAATATGTCAATTGATTAATCTCTTTTTGTCTTTCATCAAAACATATTAAAAAACTCAATGTGAGCTTTAAAAAAAGCTAACACGATGCTTTTGAGGGCTTTTCACTTGTTCTTGCTCATATGGCCATGATGTAATGTCCATTTATTTTATGTCAAAATTCAATGCTTTTCATCAATTTTTTTTTCCTGGGTTATCGCTTGCGTAGGTCGGTAAGTCATTGAAAGATCTCTCGTAAACATGGTTTTTTCACTAGGCTTTTTTATGGCTTAGAATGAAAACCCACATGCCATAAGTGGTACGAGTAATTAAAGATCCACTGCGGACGTCGTTTACCACTAGGCCTTTCGGGGCTGAACCCACGCCCCATAAGTGGCATGAAGACTCAAAGACCCACTTCCAAATGCATTTTACCTCTAGGCTTTTTGGGGCATAGAATGTTAACCCACACGCCCTAAGTGGTGTAAAGACTTGAAGAACCAGTTATAAACATAGTTTTCATCTAGGCCTTTCGGGACCTAGACTGACCACCCACACACCATAAGTTGTGTCGACCAGTAAGTAGCAGCTTGACAGGAAAGAACTAACGTCTGTGATTGATTTTTTTATCCCTCTCTCTCTCTCTTGCTTGTTTCTTCTTAGATGCTATTTTATTTGCTGGTTTCTTCCCTTAAAAAAAAAAATAACCTTATGTTTCTGTTTTGATGTGTTTCAGAGTGGTTCACCTTAAGGAATTTCAGCAATATGGCAAACTCTTTCTCCTCATTGTAGATACGGAGGATGACAAACCCCAATCAGGGGCTGCCTTCGTTGTTAATTGTTCCTTGTGCAGGCCAAAAGCTAACCAAGTATCTGCTATAGAGCCATCGCCTTTTCCTCCAAAGCTATTAATTCGACTGGAGAAAGGTGCGGAGGATGAGTCAATCGGCTATTTATTTCAAAGTATGCGCCATGACAAATCTAGCTTGATTGATGAGTTTCCCATTCTTAGGCGATAAATCATATCTGGTAACTCTCAATGGGAGCTCAACATGTTTTATAGAGAGTTTGGTTACATACACCTATACTGGGAATGGAAAGAGCATGTACTTTCTTAAGTAGGGCTTGAGGAGTTGTTTACTATATCAAGCAATGTATGCTTCACTTTACTCCTACAATCGCGATCTCATATTCTTTGCGCTTTTTACGAGAGCTAGTGCCCTACCACCAATACTCTTCATGCTATGACTGGCAAAATGTCCATCTCTTTTGTGCTTTTCATAGACTTGGTGGCCTCCCAATCAATGACAGGATGATGAGACCATCCCTAGCTAGCATTTGAATTTTCAACTATCGACAATAAGTAAGATCAAAAGGTCATTCGGTCTTCTTGCAGATTCTTGTTTGTTGCTCTTAGAACCTTAGAGAAGGCACATAACTACAAGAAGGGTGTTAGTGTTAAAGTTTGGATTAACTTTTGGTGCAAGCAAAGGTTTGTCCATAACGAAAGCTATTGCAATTCGACTCCACAAGGACCCATAACCCTAGCGACCAAATTCAAACATAAGATATTTACTGGAGTCAAGATGAACTAAGCGTTTTAAAAGCCTTGGGGTTTCCAAAGAGAAGATGAAGAGTGCTTATTTAGCTGCATTTCTATCATGTTGGTTATGTGTCTTTGAGCTTCCCAAGACTGGGGAGAGGCTTATTCATCTGGGAACCTTTGAGATGTCCAGCTTAATGTCATCTAGCTATAGCTTTAGTCTAGCAATTCCTATGTTAGCTAGCATTTACCATGGTCTGAATTGGATGACTAATGCTACAGAGCCTTCCTATTCACAGTCATCATTTTCGAGCCATTACCTTTGCATATAGCTTGCTAACTACTTCTAAACCCATCACGTACTACAACCCATCCCTCTAGGTCCTTTGATGGTACACTGGTCTAGCTCCCAAATGAAACACATCAACATTGGTGATCCTGTAAACTTATTTATGAAGGGAAAATCCCTGACTTGGGGTGTCTTATGTTAGGAAAGAATCAATTGGAGACCTTTTTGATAATGGTAAGTTAGATGAAGACAAGGCCGGTTACTTTGTATGTCTTTGAGATGACTTCATTCCTATTCATCGTGAGACAACTTTCTATGTTAAACCCCATAGGCCACATTGGTCTAGCAGACAACTTAGGTTCTGTCGAGGGGACTCCTGGGATGCTTTCGGAGGATCCTCGTATTCAAGCAGTGTTATATGATGATGCCCTTTGATATTGGAAGAGACTTTTATTTTTAGGGAGTTTGTCTCAATGTGCTATGAACAAGTTGTGCCCACTTTATCACATAATGATATGAAGAAGTTAGAGAGATATGAGCAGGTCATGCTAAGGATGCAATCTTCAGTTAATCATGATGCTTAGATGGACAGCGACTGATTCACTACTTAGTCTTCCTTGCCTTTTTTATTTTTTTATCGCGTAATGAACTCTTGTAATCAGCTTTGTGTTCTCTATCATATGAAATGTGCTTTGTTGCCCTTAGCCTTCCTTTTTTTTTTTTTTTTTAAAGATCTTATGTTTCATTGCACTTAGTGATTTGTTTATCAAGCTACCTACGTACTTATGAAAACTTGTAATTCTCAATAAGATCAAGTTATCACGTAGTTTAACAAAGTATACTTTAATTATTTGCTTCGGTGTTCATAGTTTATACTCTTGAGGGTAAGAGTATTACAAAGCCTTTCTTTTGGTGTCTATTTTATTGTTAACAGTATACACTCTTGTGGGCTAGGAGTACTATAAAAGATTTTTTTTTTTTTTGGTGAACAGTTTAGGCTCTTGTTTAGGAGGTAGTCAAGCATTTTCCCTCAAAAGAAGTAACGCTTCAAGAACTTACAATTTATTAGCCCAACTCGAGCCCATTGTCCATCCACTATCTTATAGACACCATTTGTGTATACTTCATGAACAACATAAGGTCCCTCCTATTTGAGAGTGAATTTGCTTCTTGTCTTTTGAATCATAGTGATTGGGGTCCTTAGTGCAAGCACTTGATCCCCTAACTTGAAGTGAATGTGGTTGCACCTTTTTGTTAAATGCTCGAGTTAGGCAAGCCTGATAGCATTCTAATTTATCCTAGGCTTGAACTCTTTCTCATCAAGGTCCTCTAACTTCTTTAAGCAAAGCTGGTGATTTTCATCTTCAGTCAAACCTTCTGATACAACAATGTGCAATGATGGGATTTGAATTTCTAGTTATAGAACAGCTTCTACTGCATATACTAGAGCATAAGGGGTTGATTGTATTAGTGTCGTATATGTGGTTAGATATGCCTACAGAACCTTCCTTAGTTTCTCATGCTAGTCTCTCTTGGATTTCAAAATAATCTTCTTTAGTAGGTTGCACAACATTTTGTTGAAAGCTTTTGCTAGACCATTTGCAAGTGCATGGTACATTGACGACTTATGTTAGGTAAACTTGAATTTTTTACAAAGGTTACTCATCAATTTATTCACGAACAGTTTGCCATCGTATGCAATAATTTATCGAGGCTGTGTGTCCAAATGATGGCATTCTCCTTTCTGAATTCTTTTAATCCAATTACTTCTGCCCGTTTAGAGAAATAGTTAGTGGTAACTAAGATGTAAAACTGACAAATAGAAGATCTGGGAATAAGAGATCCTACAGCATCAAGTTGTCACGCCTCAAAAGGCCAAGACGCTATAATTGGATGAAGTGGCTCTAGAGGCTGGTGAATGAAGTTAGCATGGAACTGGCATGCATTACACCTTTTTGCACAGTTGATACAATCATGCACCATGGTGAGCCAACAATAACCTATTCTTTTGATGTGGTCATATGACTTAGGCCCCGACTAATTTGCACCACATAGACTGACATGGGCTTTTTTCGTTACTTGTTTTCCTGCCTCTTTATCTAAAGATTGTAACTAGAGACCAAGGAATGAGCGCTGATATAATGTTTCTTTATAATATAGAAACCCTAAGGTTCTTTGTTGGATTTCTATTTTATGCGCCAGGTCACTTCACAGCTTATAATGTTTCAAGTGGTCAATAAGTGGTTGGCACTAATCTTCTTTGTCTACCTCTCAAGCGGAGACTACTTTGACTTCTTCTTCATAGTCATCTTCAGGTGATGTAACAACCCATTGATCACAAACTGGAACAGCCACACTCTTTTCTACCCTCAATGTCAAAGTGGCTGCAAGGTTTGCAAGCACGCCAGCCATCTTATTGGCACTCCTAGGGACATATTCTAACTTAACAATTTTAGCCTATCAAGCAGTTGTAAGGCATGCTTATGATATAGGAGAAGATCATCTTTCTTTTCTCCAAATTCCTCTAAAGTTCGATAAATGACTAATTATGAGTCACTATATTCATTAAGGTCTTTGCTCCCTATCTCTATTACCATTGGAAGGCCTAGTAAGAGTGCTTGATTCTTAGCCATCTGATTGGATCATATCTAGGTTAGCATAAATGAGTAAAGAAGAATGTCCGTTTCAGGGAAGACAAGTATAACTCCTGTGTGTACACCATCATGACATGTAACACCATCAAAGTACATTTCCCAGGGTGGAAGGTATAACACCCTGAGTGTGGTTTAAAAGGATCGAAGTGATTACTTATATCACTAAAGGTGCACATTTCTTTTCGGGAAACCCACTCTTAAGAACTTCACAGCTAAGCGTGCTTGCTGGNNGTAATCTTGGGATGGGTGACCTCCCAGGAAGTTTTCCAAGCAGCGTGTAAGCGAGGACAAAGCACGTCGAAAAGGCTTGTGGTAATTTGTAGGGCCAGTCCATGATCCTTAAAGTAATTCTTGGTAATTGCTCATAATTCGGGGGGGGTCGAGGCGTTACAGAGGGTGTCACAGATGGTGTCAAAGCTGACTCACGACCGTGAGCTATGCCAGTAGATGGAGAACCAATAGGCAGTCACCTAGCAGTGCAAAGATACTGGGATGGACTGCCGATCAAGAGAAGTTATAAGTCGGTCGGTTAGTAAGGCATAATGAAAACGTTGTGCGCTTCAAGCAAGGGTGATTGTAACAGCCCAAGTGTGGCTTAAAAGGATCAAATTGATTACTTATATCACCAAATGTGCATCTTTCTTTTTAGGAAGCCCACTCTTAAGAACTCTACGGTTAAGCATGCTTGCCGGGGAGCAATCTTGGGATGGGTGACCTCTTGGGAAGTTTCCCAGGCAGTGTGTGAGTGAGGATGAAGTACGCCGAGAGGCTTGTGGTGATTTGTGGGGTCAGTCAATGATCTTTGAAGCCATTATTGGTAACTGTCCGCGACCCAGTAGTGGTCAGGGCATTACAGTAAGATTTTGATAAAGAATATCTTGTCTCTAAGAAGATCATTATTTAATTCTCACACATCAGAGAACGGTTGATCTGCTAAGAACTCCGCAAATGCTTAGATTTTAACTATCCTTTATGGCATACAAACAAGATGGTATTGTTCTAAGATAACTGCCCACTTTCCAAGTCGTCTACTCAGAACTGGTCTTGATAAGAAGTAGTTAATTGGATTAGCTTTGGAGACAACATATACTATGTAAGCCTACATGTAATGCCTCAGCTTTTGAACAATGAACATGTGAGCTAATATCATCTTTTCAATTGATGAATAGTTATGTTCAACCTTAACCAATGTTCGACTCAGGTAGTAAAGAGCCATGTGCTTGCCTTTAGGATTTTCTTATGCACATAATGCTCCAAGGGAATGTTCTTGCTCTATGATGTAAAGTATAAGAGGCTTGCCAGAAACCAGTGCCCCCAACACTGGAGAACTTGATAAGTATTTTTTAATGCTATCAAAAGCCTTTTGACTTGAGTCATCCTATTCAAATGTTGCATATTTTTCATAAGGTGGCCGAAAGGGTGACAACAATACGCAAGATTTGATATGAACCCTCTGATATTATGCTAAGTGTCCTTCTAAACACAGAGTTCTTTAAGGTTATTTCGTGGAGGCATGTCTCAAATTGCTTTTATCTTAGCTTGGTCAATTTCGATACCTCTATATCAGACGATAAAGTGTAGGAATTTCCTAGATGTGACACTAAATGTGCACTTTAGTAGATTTATGTTTAGTTGGCACTATCATAATCTTTTGAAGATTTGATAAGGATCTTGATCTAATCTCTTTTTGGACTTAACCACTAGATCATCCATGTAGTATATCACAATTTTGTGTAACACATATTTAAAAATAGTTTGCATCACCCTCTAATAGATTGTTCCCACATTTTTCAAGCCAAAAGGCATTACCTTATAGGTGAAACATTTTGGCCTCTTGATCTGCTAATGGCATTTGAATTTGGTTATAGCCAATGGTGCAATCTATGAAGGATAAGGCTTCGGGGCCAATGGTAGCATCAATCATGAGTTCAGTGGCTAGAAGAAGAAAGTCATTTTTTGGGCATGCATCATTAAGGTCTTGAAAATCCACACAAATACAAAGCTAGCCATTATTCTTCTTTACTGAGATGATGTCTGGGTATTTCACCTCATATATGAACCCAGCATCAATGAGTTTGTTTACCTCTTTTTTTAATTTTCGATATTAACTCAGGAAGAAAACGCTGATGTGGTTCCCTTTTAGGTAAAACACCCTTTTTAATGAACAAGTGATGAACTGCAACCTTGGGATCTAATCCAGGCATTTCCTTGTAATTCGATGCGTACAGATCCTTGTATTTAAAGAGAATCTTGAAATACTCTTCTAACTTCCTATGCGTGAGCACGAGGCTCATATAAATAGGGTGAGGTTCATCTACAGATTTGGGATTTAACTCTTTTAGCTCATCAACCATGGCTTGCCCCCATCTTTTAAAGTTTCTAGTGATTCAATGAGTTCTATTTCAAAATCCAAGTCATCGACCTCTTGAAACTGTAACGTGGTAAGAAGAAGCTTGCTCCTCCTCCTTGGTTCTTTTTTTCAAGTTAGCATTAGCCCCATGACCAGTGAGAACTAGGGTATGTCTCTTTACTTTTATAGAGCCATCCGTCTTCACATCTACAATAAAAACACGCTTCATACATGAAGGAATGGAACTTTAAACTTGATTTATTTCGCTAAGGCAACTGAATACTGAATCTCTTTCTTGTGAAGATAGTGAGCTTGATGACATCTCATCTATCTTGATTCTAGCAAAGGCTGAGGGTTTAGGATTCTTATCTCCTTTTAACATATGGAAAATAGAGGGTTTTTGACATTATATCCTTTCCAATCCCACTAAATATAGAAACGTGTTATCATGATGTAGGTGATTGTAACATGTCAAACCCCAATGTCTTTGGGTTGGTCTTAGCATTTCCACCCTCACCATCATCAATTTCCTTAGCTGTCACATATTATGCGAGTGATTGTTTATCCTTATGTTATCTTAAAATCCTTGGGCTAGGGTAGTACATAACCAAGGTCAATTTTAGGCATTACAACTAGGCCCCCTTGAATGTATATCATCTGTTGTTATTGTTGAGTCCATAAGGCTTCGCTCAAATGACATATCCTAAAGATGTTGGCTTTTAAACCACCCCTCTTCATTAATTTGAATGCATTTGGATCAACCCAATTAGTAGTGCATATCCTTGGCATGTCACTTTCTTCTTGGAGTGAGCCTTTGGAAGAAGTGACGAAACTAGGGAAGGAGACCTTGGTTAGCTTGCTTTGTTTTTCTTTATGAACTGGAGGCACTCCCTTTTCTTTAAGGGCATGCCAACTGGCTTCCTTGGACTTAATGTCAGCCTCGTTTGTGCTTTCGAAAATTGTACATTTGCTAAATATTGATTCACCATCTTTTCTATGTGACTTAGGAACGTAGCTAAAGACTGGTGTTGCTAGGTTTATTGTGATAATTGTTTGTTTAACAGATGAGAATAACATTGTCTACTTGTTTTCTTCATGTTATTGTTCTGGCTTGATGTTACCATTGCCACCATCTTCTAGATGTGCACGAATCTCCTTGGCATTCTTTACACTGCCTTTTCCTGTAGAGCATATAATAACTTACATAGTTTTTTCGATGCAGCTTCTTTCTCGAAGAACTTTGCATCATTAAAGTATGAATTTGACCATAGTAAATGGTTTAACATCACCATTTATTATTATTTATCCCTCTCAATAGCACTTAAGACATTGTTGCAAGGTTGACATTACAACTTCATGTTCATGTAGCCATGGACACCTAAGCATTAACTCGTATGAAGTCTTGGAATTTATCATATGAAAAATAGATGATGTTGTCAAGTCACCAATTGTCAACATTAAGCAAATCATACCAATCGCATGTTGTCCTTCAAGATTGAAACCTTGTATCATGATTCGACTCTTAGATAATTTTTCAATGGTGATACTCAAATCATTCAAGGTAGACTTTAATATGATGTTGGCTGCTGAGCCACCATCCACTAGAGTTCGCTTAACCATTTGCCCCCGAATGTATCCAATAGCAAATAATGGGTGATTATGTGTTTTAGAACCTAATAGCAAGTCATTATCAGTGAATGTTATGGTGGTGTTATAGGTGGCACATTGGATAGGACTGCTCATAATTGGTACATCCTTCACCTTTTCCGCGTATAGCTTTGCAAGGAGAATGACAACAACTTGTTAATGTATCTCTTTTGGCAGTTGAAAAATTTGTTACAATCCTATGTGCATTAGTAAAGCTTCTAGGATGGTGAGGACATTGTCATTTCTTTTAGGACAAAGTATGTTTATGGCATTATGTTCTTTATTTTTCTCATAATCGTCATCATTAAATTCAAAACATGAAGCCATGTTGACATGTCAAAGAATCCTTTTGGGAAGAATTCACCTAGGGAATTGAAGATAGATGGTTTCTGGAGAAATGGGTAGATGCCCTAAACTTCATGCTCCTTATTGGCTGCGGACATAATTTTTTCTTGATTTTTCTTATGACAAATGTTAGCTTAGCTTGCCTTTGCATCCTTGATGTGCACCTAACAACCAGGGTTCATCCTTTGTCTTCCTTCTTAAAGGTGCTTAACGCGGGAATGATCTTTGGCAGTTGTGATGGGACTACTAGTGAGAGAACTACTATATCTAGACATCAAAACTGGACTATGATTGGCTCATCTTTTAGCAAATGGATTAAATTGTACTTCTCCCAGGAGGCCAAATGGTTTGCTTTTTGTTGACATGAGGGGGCATGATGATCAAATGAGATAGACGTATGATTAACATCTACCATTTTGTCCAAATCTAGAATTATCCTTCCATTCTTAGCCAACTGTATGATGCACTCCTTGAGTGTAATTTACTTTTCCAAAGGGTGATTGATGACCTTATGGTAATGATAGTATTTTGGATCGGTAGTCCTTCCAACTTCTTCTGGGGACTGCGGTTCAGGCAGTTGAATGACAACTTTCTAAAGCAATTCATATAGAATGCCTGACAAATTCGAATCAGGAAATGAGTACTTCTTTTCCTAAGCTCTTTTAATGTAGGACGGTTCTTTGTTGTGTCCTTGAATGATGTGCTATTCTTATCTTGTAATTTAGGCTTTCCCATAATTCGGATTGGCTCACATGTAGAGATAGAGATCGCCTCCTTAGTCATGCTCTTAAAGAACTTAACATTTTCTTAAATTAAACTTTGTCCTTCTTTAATTCAGTAGAATTAAAATAGTTGCCATGATGATTAGCTACCGTCACCTTCATGTCATGTGCCTTAGTTGCCAATTCTAAAAAAGGCCTATGTTTGCTCAGTTGTGGGACGTGTACCAAGTTCCATTCCATACCTTAGGTACACATTTCATTAGATAGCCAATCTTTTCTCTCAATACTAAGAGCGTTTCAGCAATTAATGTAGTTAAGAACTAGCTCATCTTTCCTTTGTTTTGTATTTGTTAACTCAGTCATGCCAGCGATGCATTGGGTGTTGTAGAACTTATTAAGGAACTCGTGTGTCATTTGTTCCTAGCTGTTCATTTACGCGGGTTCTACGTTGGTATACCAATCAAAGGCAATAACTTTCAACGTCTGGACAAACTACTTTATCATAAGGTCACCATTAGTGCCAATACTATTACATGTCTCAATGTAACGTGCGACATATTGCTTTGAGTTGTCCTTCTGATCAAACTATGAAACTTATGAGGCTGATAATTGTGTGGCATGTGGAGAGC
>NCQT01075880.1:8346-20129 GCA_002740465.1 Stenocereus thurberi | reverse complement strand
TATGATGAATGATCTGTTTCTCTTTCTCTCTATGATGAATGATCTGTCTTCGTCCCTTCCCCTTCTTCCTTTCACACATTTTTTTTCTGTTGCAAATTAAAATTCTAATTTAAACGCTTCTTACTTAGCTTTTCAGTTTTCTTTTATTCATATTTAATTTGATGCACTGAATTTGTTTGGCTTTAGATGTGTACAATATACATGTTGGATCATGTTTGCTTTTTTGCTTGGGGACGTTGCTTGCTAGTTGGCATGGAGAGAAGACCAAAGATATTTAGATCCTCTGTTGCAACATTGTTTGATTCTACTCCGGATAACGATTTTTCTTTTTTTTTTGGGGGGTCTTTAAATGTCCTTATCTCGACGGATGAGGCTTATAAATAGAGAGGGCCATGGCGCAGGTTGAACCATATTTGCATCCATATCCATTCTAAAAAATTATGCACCCATTCGTACCTATACTCATTCGTTATTAAAAAATAAACATCATATCCATTCCCATCGGATTTTGTAAATTTACGGATTTTATTCGAGTTCACAAAGAGAATCTAAAATTAATACTCATATTTTTTTTACAAGGGTAAGGGAGCCCAGCCTACTGGTCCCTATCTCAGGGTTACCCAGTGAACCTAAACTAGACCTGACAAAACTGACCCGAGATCCGAAACCCGAATCGAACGACCCGGGCCCATACCCAACCCGACACCTGAAATAGGTTCATCCGAAAGTGGACCCGAAACCCGAATTGAGCCGAACCGAGCCATACCCGACGCGAAATTTAAATTTTCTACAAAGTTGCTTGTTTCGGCATTACGAGCGTATTTGACAAAAAATTGGTCGACCTGAAATCGACCCGAACCGAACCATACTCGACCCAAACCGAAAAGACCCGAAATGTCACTTAACCCGAACATGACCCGACCCGTGCTCGAACCGAATGACCCATTTGCCAGGTCTAACCTAAACGGGTCAGGAAAAGGGGAATGTGAAAGCACATACTAAAGTTCAGGCCTATAAACCTTCCACACACAATTACACAAAGGCAGAATTGTGCTCCCAAGGTTCGAACCCAGGTGGGGGGAGGACTTGTGAAGTGTTGGCCACCTGGCCAACTCCTCTTTGACAAAATTAATACACATATGCAATACATATCTAAGTATAATATATATTGGTGTCATTATAAAATTGCAAAGCCGTGATATTTTGAAAATATATTATTTAAAAATATGAAATCAAATACATTATTGATTAATTTTTTGTTAGAAGAATTTGGATTGAACTTAAACTGAGAAAAAGCTAAACCAAAATAAATTTTTTTATCTTATTATAAAAACGGGTACAGGTCAGGTGTGGATATAGGACTAGTGAGAGCTATACACGTGTCCGTACCCATACTCGTACCCGTTTTTCAATACCTACCCCATACTCACTCAAAACCCATTTTCATCTCGCATTTGAGTTTAAAAAGGGACGTAATATTTTAAATGGATACGAATTTTATTACCACCCCTACTTATAGAGTTTAAAAATAGGTATTCAATGTACATAATTTTGATATCGAGAAACATTATTAATCATGCTTTTACCTGTTATGATCTTAAAGAGTATTTATTTTATTTTTACTATTAATTTAATAATATCGTAAATTTATTGATCATACATAAATACTATATTCTTAATGTTACTTTTTTATAGTACCACAATCAGTCATGTAAATTATACATTATATGTTTGGAAGTGCATCCTCCAAGTTGTTATGCATATATTTTTTTCATGTGCATTTGTCATATAAGCAGTGTTTAATATATCAAAATTATGTAGCTTGTGAGATTATGTATTCTTGTGAGTACTATATAGGCTTTGATCACGATCAACATTTGGCGAATGTGTCACCATGTTATGCCATTTTAAGCCTTCAGCCCTGTTTTTTCCGTTGGCAAATCTCAATTTATCAACCTCAACTAACTTCAATTCACTTCAACCCGCTTCTCCAACTTCAATAAAAAAATCTCAATTTCAATTCATTTCAACCTACTTCAACTAATTTTAACCCACTTCTTATTATTTTAACCCGCTTCTACCCATCATATAAAAAAATTCAACCTATTTCAACCAATTTCAATAAAAAAAATATCTACTTCAACTTAATTCAATCTACTTCTATCAATCTCAACTAATTTTATCTATTTACCAACTCATATTTTCCAATAAAAAGAATAGATTTTTGAATATCTTATTTATATAATTATGAAGTCATATATACTTTTATTCACGGATCTAATTATGTTATAATTACTTATCATCGATTTTTTTTTGGGCACTAGCGCATTATTATGTATCACTTGAATTAATTGACGACACTAGGTTTTCTGGCCACAAATAATCCAGATTCAGCTGGGACTGAGTAAATCTCCCCAAGAAAACATGAGGCTAATAAGGCGGACAACTAGGGCAAGAAACAGCTGGGAGTTGATGACAAAGCAATGAATCAGTGGATGAGAATGCACAAATAGTATTCCGACACAGACGGTGATGGGCACTGCCAGTTGGGACCCAAGTGACGTGGATTCCAGTCAGGTAACGGATCACCAATCATCCGGCGCCGCTTTTTCTCCTTCCATCGCATCTTCAAGCCGCTGCTCCGCTCATACTATAGATCCTTATTTACAAATTCGCTGCCGTAATATGGTTTGGACCATATAAATTTGATTTGTTTAAAAGATGCCATACAAAGAGAGTGTGAATTAAAAAGAAAAATGAAAGTACTATTTATGATCACTGAAATCTACAAAATTAAATCTATCTAATAATTTCACTATCTCTAAGCACCCCTAACTATCTTAGTAGTAGTAAATATGTTCTTTTCAACCTATTATAACTACTTATCATCAGCATTTAATAATTTTTGGTACAATTTAACATAATTTAATACTGCTAAGTATTTATTGAAAATATGTAGTTATATTTTATTCTACCATTTAGCATATTTTCATATATTTAGACATGTTTCAGATAAGTTAAGTATGTTTCAACAACAAATACCAATAAATATTTTTCATAAGTCTAAAATAACATATTTATATGTACTCATTGGAGAACAATGTTCAGGAGAAAGTCCTTATTTGTGCAAAATCAGGAACTTATATTCTCAAGTGGCAAGTGGTTAGTGCCACTTGCCTTATGTCACTACTCACTAAGATAATTTTGCTCAATTTTAATTTGTGTCCCGCATTGCACTGACGTATAGTACAGATTATGATCATTTGCAACCGTATGGAGAGTGAGACTAGATTTCATCATCATCATCTCGCACATTTTCAATTCAGTCAAGATTTCAATATGTTATCTGCTCAAGTACATCACCATTAAAGTTGGGAATTGAAATTCAAACACAAACTATTTGGTCAATCCATGCTAGACTTAGAATTGTTTCACTAAAGATTCGTGCTATGGCATTGAATCTGGTGCTCACCTATGGACAAAATAATGGGTTTCTTGTTTGTATATGCCATCGATTTTGGTTTTCATTCAAGAATCTTGGATAATAAAAAACTAATCTTAATACAGAATAAATTGTTAGAATTAACTCACATAGTCTAAATGTCATTGGAAGGCGTCTACTAGAGCTGTCCCCTAATATCACGCCTTAAACCCGAATCCCACTCGATGGTAGAGAGGTCGTGAGAGAGAATGAGAGGATATTTAGAGGTCTTTGTGTTTGATGTGTTATTAATCGACCCCCTAGATCTCTTTATATAGGTTGGGATCAAATGGGAATGGGGTTCCCGCCTCTTAGCGACTTAAGTTGTCGTTAGCCTTAATAATATTAGGGCCTATCAACAATTACCACTCGGCCATGTAGATCGCAATCACATGTTCCCCACAAATCACAACTATTCACGTTTCATACCAGAAATAAGACGTGCGGCCAGAAAGTAACCAACAGCGCTATCTTTAGTCGCCTTTAACTAACATAATACTTTCACAAAATACGATACTTCAAATCATTCTAAACATAGTGGCATTTCTAATCTCCTTATGCCATATGATATATTATATGATAATATACCCAATATAATCGTTCAAGCTGAAATGATGAAGATGAATAAATTTTTCCTTAAATACTCATGATATTACATCTCAGCTTAACTACTTTCCTAATGTATTCTCGTTGAACCGTATACATAGCGGCCCTTAAGAAACACATTAAAGTAGCGATATCAAACTTCAACTTCATATCATAGCTTTAAGTCGAAGAATCATCATTCATAGAGTCACACAGTGACAAGAGAAAGGAAAGTCAAGTGTTACTCCATGTATGAGTCGTCTTTTAAATACAAATAGTATGAAATGTGGGTCATAATATAGCTTTCACTTAACTGGGGTCATCACTCTATATGCCATGTGAATTACCAGTCTAGATTTTCACCCAAAAATCTAGCCTGAGCCACTAGATCAATATACTATAAGTTAATCTTGACATTCACGATTTGACTTTTAAGACTTCAAAATGAAATCATATTTCATATTTGACTCCCTCGAGTCTCAGATGAGACTTACTAAGGTGACTATATACATTTTATTTATAAACTTCTAGTATGACTAATCAATGTTGCACACCTAGTGCCAACATGATTTAGTCTCATCATGTTCGCTACTCAAATGTTAGGGCAATTGCCTGTATAATTAGGCCAATCAGAAGCATATGACATTTTGATATGTTTGACAAATAATAATAAAGCTCATTATAAGAGAAATGCATATGTCACATAATAAGATTCATCCAAAAACTAAACCCTACGAAGTCCTAAACTCAATGCATGAGCTTTGAAAGCCTCTCTAGGAATCGATTTAATTAATGGATCGATAATCATCTTGTTGGTGGATATATACTTGATGGCAACTTCCTTTGTCTTTCACGAAGTGATTATGCCACTTGATGTGCTTGGTATTCTGATAGAACTTCGGATCCCTAGCGAATTGGATGACAGCTTTGTTGTCGCATAACATCTCAATAAAATCATTAACTCTAGGAGTGAGACTAAGATCCTAAAGGAAACTCCTAAGCCACATTTGCCTCCTGCGTAGTTAGGCTACATATGAAATATTTTGCCTCCATAGTGCACACAGTTATGCAGTCCTGCTTCATACTGCATCATGATATGGTTCCTCCACTCAAGGTAACGACATAACCTGAGGTTAACGTAGACTCATCTGGTTCACCACCTCAATCGGCATATGAGTATCCTCTCAACTTTAAGTCCCCACCTTGATAGCAAAGGACCAAGTCAGCTATGTCATAAAGATAACGCATGATTCTCTTGATGGCTTACCAATGAGCAAGTTCTTAGTTACTTTGGTAACAACTTATCAAATCAACCGCAAAACAAATGTCAAACCGTGTACATAACATGGTATATATTAAGTTTGCTACAGCATTAGCGTAAGGGACATCAATCATTGCTTCCTTTTTATCATTTTTTTTAGGGCATTTTGAGACTCAAGGTTAGACTCTTCCGAATTGAAGTGTCTACAAGTTTGGTATGATGTACCCGAAAGCATTCTAAAGACTTGTTTGATGCATGCTTCCTAGCACATACCTAAGAGTTTCTTTAGGATGATTTCTGATTATTTCCACACCCAAGACATATCTAACTTCGCCCATGTCCTTCATCTCAAAGATAGAGGACAACCACTTCTTAGTAGTTTCGATTATCTTCGAGTTGTTCTTGGCAAGCATTATGTCATCATCGTACAGGGTAAAAAAACACAATCTCCCTGGTTGTTCTTTTGATATACACACAATGGTCCTCTAAAATTATAGATAAGCCCAACAAAGTTATGGTTTTATGGAATCTAAAGTACCAAGGTCTGAAAAATCACTTGAGGATATATATAGATCTCTTAAGATGACACACCTTGTGCTCTAGTCCCCTTGATACAAAATCAATAGGTTGGTTCATATATATAGATCTTTTCCTCAAGGTTATCATTGAGGAAAGTTGTCTTTATGTCTATTTGAAACAATGCTAGATCCAAAAGGGCAATAAGGTTAGGAGTAGGCGAATAGAGGCAAATCTTACCACATGAGAAAATGTCTCTTTGTAGGCTATGCCCTCAATTTGGGTAAAGCCTTTCGCCATTAGACGGACCTTGAACATATCAAACTGCCTGATATTTTACCTTGAAAATCTACTTATTTCTGATAGACTTACGTCGAGGTAGAAGATTAATGAGTTCTCAAACCTTGTTTCTTGCTATTGAGTCGATCTCATCCCTCATGACATCCTTTCATTCTTTGTAATTTGGTGAATCAACCGCCTCTCTATGAGAGGTTCGATTCCTAACTTCCAAGGGAGTGTATAAGTATATTTTTCCTTTAATTTGGAAATACCATCAAGGAATTCTTCCACATCATTGTTTCGGATCTTAGGACCTTCGTTATTTGTCTTCCTAGGTGAGGAATCCCTCGTACTTTCTCTTAGAGGTATGAGACATTGAGTATGTGGAGAATCACTCCCATTATCCCTTGGAGGTGTAAGATCTTGAATATGTAGACTACCTGTATGTTCAAGAATCGAAAATTAAAGATAAACCTCATTCTCAGGTTGATTCTCACCAGGAATTGGAGATTGAGGACAAGCCTATTCTCCTGAGCAGACAAATCTCCCCTATTTCTTTAGGATATGAGAGGCGTATCATCTTTGGTGATTTAATTAGAATTCCAATATTCCCCCTTACTAAGATATGGTTAAAATTCTTCCTGTAACTCATACAGGTCGACGTCCTTTTTTTATTTCACCAACAGTTGGGAACTCATCTTCAAGAAAGTTGACATTACGGGAATCCATTTCTATCATGCGCACCACCATTTAGGTGCCCATCGTATATCACATATCCTTTGGAATGTGCAAGATATCTTATGAACACTATCTTGGTAGCTCCTGGACCAAGTTTCCCATGTTTGTAAGTTGGATAATGCATATAGCGAGCTGAACCTTGTGAGCATAAGTGGTCTAAGGATGGCTTTTTACTAAACTATAACTCACACGGTGTAGCAGATATACTCTTACTTGGCACACAGTTAAGGATATAAGTTCTCTTAAGTAGCGCATAATGTGAAAACTGATTGGGAGGTTAACATATGCCATAATTGACATGACATGTCAAGCAATGTTGGTTCCTTCATTTTGCAACACCATTCTATTACGGGGTGCGTGGAATCGTTAGCTAAATTTGTATACCTTTCTCTCCATAAAACTCTTTGAACATATCAGAGAGACATTCACAACCTTGATAGGTACAAAGAGTTTTAACTGGCACTTGAATTGAGTCTCTACTTCTACTACATAACATTTGAACACATCAAGTGCCTTATACGGTGAGATAATATGTACACATACCTATATAATGAATAGTCATCTATAAGAGTAATGAAATAAATAGCCCCATAACGTGCTTTCAAATTCATAGGTCTGTAGGTGTCTGAGTGGATTAATTCTAAGGGCTTGATACTCTCGAAGCCTTACCAAAAGCCTTTATGGTTGCTTTGCTAGCAAGATATGGCTCACATTTAGACAACTTAACCATAGTGAGTCGATCTAAAAGAGTTTCTTTAGTTGGCCTACTCATTCCGTGTTAACCCACATGGCTAAGCCTCGCATGCCACTAAATAGATTCAAAATCAAAGTCAAAATATTAAACAGAAGCAAAAGATATATTATTATAAGAATCATTCAAATTCAAAACAATGAAAGATCCTTTTCAATGTTATATGGTCAAACAAATTGCCATTGTATAAAAAGTCTAACACATTAGGATGAAATCCAAAAGCAAAACCTAATCGCACCCAAGTGCATAGAGACCATCATAAAGAAGCAATCTATTTTCTTCACGGAGTTTGAGCTGGTATGTTCCTACTCCAAGGATCGGGCTCCTAAATATGAGTATGTCATCAATGGTCATAAGGGTAAAATAGAATTCTTCTTTCTAGATGGTGTTTATTCAAAATTGAAGTCATTTGTTAAAATTATCTCATATCCACAACGTTNNAAGGCAAAACGCTTTGTTAATGCCAAGAGTTGGGTAGAAAACATGTGGAACGAGCCTCTAGTATGCTATAAGCTCGCATTGCCGTAGCTCATGACACCACTCGATTCATCAGCGAAGGCGACATTAGGGCTGAGCAAAAAAGCCGGGTACCCGGTTCTGGACCTGGACCTAGTTCGGACCAGTCGGGTCCATATCCGGACCTTGTTGAACTGGGTCTAGGACTAGTTCCGAAATCCTAGAACCGGTTGCAATCAGGTCCAAGGTCGAGCCCTAAAAACTTGGAACCGAAACTGGGCAGGTTACCCAATCCAATCTATTTTTTTTTTAATGTCTGAGTTAACTGGTTACCTATTAACGTCAAGTGTTCTTCCGTTGCCTCCATAATTTCGAGCTATAAGTTGATATTACTAAATTTTTTTTGTTAATGTATAATACTATAAGAAGATAATTTTTTTTTATGCTTGGATGAAATGAAATGTTGTTTGTTAGCTAACCAATTGGAGTTTAATGCATGGTAGATATCTAGCTGTCACTCTATTAAATTTGATTTTGAACGATCGATTAGCTAGTTTGTTGGGTGTATTGGTTCTCTCACAGAGTCACAACCACATGCCAAAAATTTAAAAGAAATGAAATAAAACAAAATAGGAAAAAATTAGAAACCGGGTCCCCAGTTCTAGGACCGGTTCCAAAATCCTAAACCCGGTTCCAACTAGGACCGGGTCCAAATTTTTAGACCCGGTTTCAACTGGGATCAGGACTGGTTCTATGAAAATGGACCGGGTAACCAGTCCGGCTCAACCCTAGGCGGCATAGATATTATAATGAATGCATGTATGATACTTCTTAAGAACATTTTTAAAAACAAGCGAGATAACTGCGAACTTGCTTTTAACTACGACATTGTGAAGGATATTATGCTGGAGCCTACTTCCCACAATGAATAAATTAGGTTAAAGTTTAATAATTACATGCATGAGTTGATAAAATCACAAGTGCTTGCAAAGGACACCAACACATAGGAATATAATGCAGGCTCTTTGCAAAAAAGAAAGGAGCATTTGAAGCAAATAATACAAACTTTGGAGGTGATCCCCAAAAATAGTACGAACTTTTTTGCTTGGCCTCCAGAAGTGCCAACTTTCACCCAATTTACTTTTAACATGCCACCACCAAGTTATGCGCTGGTTGATTGGGGCAGAGCAATGACGTGGACGGGTTCTTTACATACATGAACAGTAAATTGAAGGTATTTGATTGACTTTTAGGGCTTATATGTACCTAAAAAAATAAAAAAGTAGCAAAATTCCTTAAATCCGCCTTGCATGCCATGCGCTGCTAAGTCAACCACTATATAACTTCGTAGTGTCATGCTAAAAGTAATAACAATAACAACAACACCTCCCTGTGTGGTCACTCCAAAAGTAAATGGGGTCAAAATTGGTGGTGATAGCGGCCAACAAAAAATTTTATATTATTATTGGCCCCACCTCCAAAATTGATAGTGATAGTGGCAATTCGGACAGGCGCGTAAAATACGAGTACGTTAAACTTTAGGTTCAGGTTTTAAAGTGCTAAACCATAACCCTAAAGTTTTGGGTTCGGGTCAACCCAACGGGTTAGAAGCATATTTTAATTTTTTTCTTCTATAAACATTATAAACATAAAAATAACTCATTAAATAAGAAAGGTTAATTGAGCTTTCATAACTTCAATCTTTTGATATTCAAGTATTTTTCAAGAGCCAACAATATGAAATATAGGATTCATTAAATCTCTTGGAGTATATCTTCTCAACAATAAAGTAAAATAAAATCTTGAAAAAATAATTATTGTTACGGATGCCAAAGTTCTGACAAAATTAAATGTCTAATGATGTTGATGTGTCCGTCTTAATTACCAAGAGATGTTCAACCACATATCGTTCCTATTTTCACAACAAGTACTATTTTAAGCAATTGCATGATGTGTCTGATTATGATGAAATGGTTGATTGTTCTCAGAGAAAAGTTAGACAAAATTAATAGCAATGTTTCATGAACATGTATTCTAGTAATATTGATGGAATATAGTGTTGACTTTTTTTCTTTTTGATCAAAAAAGGGACGGCTTTAGAGTCATAACAGTAGAAACGATTCGAAAGAAGTTGGAAATGTATGAGTTTTGTTTTTTCAAAGTAAATTTTTCACTTATCATGTGCTTATTAAAAGACAAAAATTCAACTCAAATAACTCGATAAATAGAACTTTTGCTTGATAAAATAATTCTATAAAATACCAATCAAACCCAAAGGGGTCGAGCCTAACCCTAACGGGTTTGACCCAATGGGTTCGGGCTTCAAAATCTTATCCAAAATCCTAAATCTCTAGAGTGGGTTCAGTCGGCTTATCAAATCGGATAGATCTTTGCTAGGTCTAAATGTAAGCAAAAAAAAAAAGGACAGCAAATTCATAACTTGGAGAAATGACATCTTTTTGGTGCTTAAAGAACCTTTTATTCAATAGATCAATCAAAAAGCATCTTCAAACAAATATCTTGTAAGCCAAACGGGAGGATGAGCATCCCAAAATCTAACAAACCCATAATTGCAAGACAAAATCCAATGAGCAGTGTGATGACTTGTTTCATAAACCGTTCCTCTTGTCAGACTAAGGCCCTGTCCTTTTCGTAGTTTAATCAATCTAACCCACATTGACCCACTCATTTCCCTCTCTTTCCACTCCTTCCCACACTTAAAAAAAATATCACTCCTTCTTACACTCACCCACTCCTTCCTACACCTACATAAAACAATAATTTTTCATATTCTGAAAATTTTTATAATTTACGTAATTGTGTGTACGAATAATCTGATAGTAATTATGAGTAGTTTTAATTTTTCAGATGTTATGGAGCAGTTTTATTTTTTTTGTTATCGTTAGTTACGAGACATTTGTTGTAAGTTAGAAAGCGTATATGGTTGTTGCTGTGTATGTGATAGAATAATTTTCTACACATTGTAATACATAACAGAAGTTGCAGATGTTTTTTTTCCTACGTATAATTTTTTGACATTGTTCGTAATTCGTGACAGAAAGTGTAGATGTGTTGACATTATTTTTAGAAATTTTATGTTACTTGAAATTTTTTATTTTTTTTTTATTTCGTTCTTTTTTATTTTTTATTTCTTTATTTTTTATTTTTGTATTTTTGTATTTTTGTATTTTCGGTTTTTATTTTTATATTTTGTATTTTTCCATTTTTCTATTTTTAATTTTTAATTTTTGTTTTTTAATTTTTAATTTTTAATTTCTATTTTTATTCTTTATTTTTTATTTTTAAATTTTTGATTTTTTGTATTTATTTTTATTTTTTATTTTTAAATTTTTTTATATTTATTTTTATTTTTTATTTTTTGTTTTGTTGTATTTATTTTTTATTTTTCATTTTTTATTCCAGAAAAACAACCCACAGAAAATTCCAAAAAAATAAAAAATAAAAAATAAATACAAAAAATAGAAAATAAGAAAATAAGAAAATGAAAAATAAATACAAAAAAATAAAAAATTAAAACTAAAAAATTTTAAAAATTTAAGAAAAATAAAAATTAAAAAATAAAAATTAAAAAATTTAAGAAAAATAAAAATTAAAAATTAAAAATTAAAAATTAAAAATTAAAAATTAAAAATAAAAATAAAAACACAAAAATACAAAAATACAAAGATACAAAAATAAAAAAAATAAACAAAATA
>NCQT01075851.1:0-10053 GCA_002740465.1 Stenocereus thurberi | reverse complement strand
CAAGTTTAATGCTTTCAGCCATAAACCACTTACTAGAAAGCATACATAGAATTGCGATGAAATTAGGGTTACAATAGTCTTACTAAATGGATGTCTATAAATTCTTCATTATTTGGTAAAGATTTTGGTTCTTAACTTATTATTGTTAAAGCCAAATCAATGAAAAAGTAGAATGTAACCCTCTCAAATCTCGAATCAAAAATATTGTAAATGTCTTCACCAATTCTTAATTTTTTTGGTTTCATGGTACCATAAAGAATACATGTCTAATGACAATAATTTTGAAATATTTAATTACATCAAAGTAACATCATAAACATGATACTGCAACCCATATTTAGCTCTGTATTAACATGAAAGTAAGCCAATGCATAAAATTCATATCAATTAATGTTACATATTCAAATTTAAATATTACTTACATCGATCTATACGTTCTTTTACTAAGATAACTAACACTTACTTCATTATCTAGAAGTTATTTTTTAAAAAAATCTATAAATTGTAGCCCATATAAATTTTATGGCGATATATCTTTAATCTCCAGCTCTTATATAAAAAAAATATTGACTAACAACTATTATAATTTATAAAGGAGCCATTTAGATATTTTGATTCCTAAACTACAAAATAGTCCTTGGATTAATACCTAAAATATACCTGCCATTTACATAATTTGATTCCCAAAATAAATATATATGGAGAGAGAGATTAATTATTAACCATACGTAGGTTTGAGAGTCAGAGTGTGGCGATAAATACTGGTATTAAGAAGACGACATGATGTTGCATTAAAATAGAGCGGTACGTAGGAAAAAGTGCCATTCACCATCCCAAGCCAAGCCAAGCCTCTGCCTGGCCTGTGACACGGTGCTGGTGTTTGTTCTTTCCTTCCTTCAAATCAATTCTAGATCCGTCCTTAATTGTCTGATGCTCATGCAATACAGTCACAATCCCATCTCAAATCTCAATAAAAGCATTTTATATAATCAATTTCTTCCATAGTTTCCTTCCTCTGGATAAATTTTCTCTGTCTCCTATGGATTTTCTTGCACTCTCTTCTTCTTCTTCGGGTGGTATGAGAGTTTTGGATCATCATCGATCTGCAGTTGCACTGCATTTACCAAACAGGCCCAATTTCAGAGCAATTAAACAACTGGGTTTTGTTTGCTTTTCGAGACAGAGGAGTAAAACTCGGGCTTTTTCTCTTAGAGTTAGAGCCCGCTCGTTTTCTGATGCCAATCACGATCAACGTGGTTCATCTTCCAGTTCTACGGATGGGTCTGCCATTGGACAAGATGATCAACAACAAGAAGAAGAACAGCCACCCCATCATGATAAGGGTCAATTGATTGGCACCGTCAGAGATAGTTCGGGCTCCATTGTTGCATTTCGTGTCTTTTCTCAACCTCAGTCTGGTTTGTGTTCTGCCCATCCTTTTTTTTGGTTGGCTTTTTTGGAAATTGGAATGATACTTTGCTTGGTACCACAACTGTTGATGATGTGGGTCCCACTTTTGATGAGTGTGAAGAGATTCAAACATAGGCAGTTTTATTCATGCGAGTATCTGTGCAATACTTTGGTTGGTATTAAGGACAATTGGACTTCATTGTACTCTCGTAGATGCGTTGTTTTGTGAGTTCTGTCTGTCTGCCGTACATGCTTTATGTACTGTGTGCGTTAAAGTTCACATTTTTAATTAGCTGAGTGAATGTTTCAGTGTGTTGTTTGCAGAAATTGTTGAAATAAGTGTGGGAGGATATTGCTGCTTTGTCTTTTTTGTCCTCTTGATTAGCTTTCATGAAACATAGCAGAAAAGATTAACTGTTAGACCTGACTGTGATATTGTGTATTTGCACTGTTGCAGTATCAGTGTTTATAGCTAGATACTGGGGTTGTTTATTGCAAGATAAGTTCTGTTAAGTTAGCCGCAGTTCTGAATTAGCTCAGAACTCAATACACTAGATGGGTTGCTGAAGAAGTTTTGTTCTTGATCATGATGTAGTAGCATTATGCCAAAAAAGGAATGGTAGAGATGAGGCATTTGAAAACTTAGAACTAGAAAAGATTAACATTATTCTTTTTTGGTGTAGTGGAATATGCATATGCATACATCAATATGGCGAGATTTAAACTCAGGTCTTAATTTGCTAACCATTTTTAAAACTTTTACCAATTATGTTAGCTGACACCTACGAAAATAGTAATGGATGCAACACGAGATAGTTATGTGGTCCTTCATTTGTATCATGTGAAAGGGTCATGTGCATGGGCAATGAGCTTGCCCTTTGCAACTGTTCTTCTACACATCAGGCTAGATGATGTGATGCAAAGTGCTTCAGATTTAGTATGTGATTTTGACTTGTACTGTGGTTGCTGGAACATCAGAGCAATGTATCTAGAAAGTTCATTCAAGCCATGATTATGGCTACTTTAGCTCTTATAATAAATTTGGTTCTAGTTTTGAAGAATTGGTTGTGTCAATTTTCATTACATCAAAGCTTTGTCTTGCAAGGCTGCTGGTAACTATGATACTAAGATAATGACATAAGTGGCTGAGGTAGTTCATGTTGTTGTCTAGAGCGCCAAGAGCCAATAGCCATGTAAGGCATCTGGTGTTGGCATCTCGTCAGCATAGGTGCTTTGTGTTTCATCATGTGTAAATCTTTAGCTTTTGCTTCCTTAGTCTAAGGCATGCTTTAATTAACACAGGTGAAAGTGAACTTCTTAATCTCCGTGTTAATGGAACGTCGGTTAGACAAGAAGAAAAAGAAGCACAGGAAGAAGAAGTGGAAAAGGAAAAGCAACAAATAAATGAAAGATGTTATGGTGAAGATTATGAATTCTCTGCTGAAGCAACCCGCAATGCAATCTTAGAAGCAATACACGTAGAAGAGAAAATACCAGAGGTTGAGAAAGAAAGTAGCACTGAGGGACATGATAAAACTCCCACAAAAGTGACCTACAATATTATTTTTGTTACTTCAGAGGTATCACCATATTCCAAGACAGGAGGTTTGGGAGATGTATGTGGTTCTTTACCTATATATCTAGCTGCTCGTGGTCATCGTGTCATGGTCGTCTCCCCCCGATATTTACATGGTACAACTCAAGATCAAAGATTTTCCAGAGTATTTGATGTCAATTGTCGCATCAAGGTTGGTTGCTTTGGAGGGGAACATGAAGTTGCCTTTTTCCATGAGTATAGAGCTGGCGTTGATTGGGTATGGAAATAAAATTATTTTTACATAAATAAATTTATGATGTTTTCCTTAATAAATTCCTTTAANNNATATTGTAGATATGAAAAAAAAACTGTATGTTTGTTTCAATGCGGAATTAACTATATCATTTTGTGTTTTAGGTCTTTGTAGATCATCCTGCATACCATCGACCTGGAAACCCATATGGTGACAATTTTGGTGCTTTTGGTGACAACCAGGTACTTAATGAATTGGTATTTTCTATCTATGATTTTTGTCTGAGTCTAAGTAATGCATTTGCTTGAATTGAGTTATGTGGTTGTTATGGTTAGTTAAGTAACACAATTTTGTTTGTATTTGTGCAGTTCCGATTCACCTTACTCTGTCATGCAGCTTGTGAAGCTCCTTTGGTCCTTCCCTTAGGAGGATACACCTACGGGGAGAAGTGTCTGTTCCTTGTGAATGATTGGCATGCAGGCCTTGTACCAGTGTATGAACTTTCATTTTCTTATCATTTTATTTCCCCCCGATTTTCCAAGATTTCTTTTAGATATTTTTAGTGCCATCAAGTGATGACATGAGATAATGGGATATCATTTTGAGGTGCTTAAATGCAAAAGTTTCATTTCTTAATAGAACTTTGTTTAGGGGAAAGGATTCGTAATCATGTTGTTGTTTGTGTAGGCTTCTTGCGGCTAAATATCGCCCCTATGGAGTTTATAAAGATGCAAGGAGTATACTTGTTATACACAACCTCTTTCATCAAGTAGGTGTCTCTTGTATCTCCGACCATTAAATATTGCGTACCTCTTCTCCTCTCACCTTATCAATCTTGAACACTGTTAACTATATATCTTATATATCATCGCAATTACAATAACAAGTTAACAACAATGACAATAACAAGTACAATGAATGAAATTCAAATATTAGCAATGTAATATAAGAATACGCAATATGATATGTTATATAATATGAAATTCAGTAATACGTAATACATGTAATTTTATTAATATTATTGATGATTTATGTTATCCAGATTTAACTGTTGTTGACTGATGTCAATTATCCCATATTGAACTGACCTATGCATATCCTTTTAGTTAATAATTTTTAGTTATTGTTTATCGACACTAATTAAATATATCAAGTTATAATTTGAGTTTATTAAAATGTAATGTCTAATGCATACATCATTATGTGTTTTTCCATTTAGGGTGTAGAACCTGCAAGTACGTACAATAATCTTGGGCTTCCCCCGCAATGGTATGGGGCATTGGAGTGGGTGTTTCCAGAGTGGGCAAGAGCACATGCTCTTGACAAAGGTGAAGCTGTCAATATTCTCAAGGGAGCCATTGTGACATCCGATAGAATACTTACCGTTAGCAAGGTACTATCAATTTTCTATTATATTTTGAAGAATAATTTCTTGTTTTCTTAAGTGTCGAGAATTTGTTTACTAACAGGTGAAAATGAAATAATCTAGCAAATATATTTCTACTTGACACAAACATGGAAACCTACATCATGATTGTTGCTTTCTCTTTAGAAATGCGTGAACTTTGTTGTGGTGGCTATGAATTATTATCTATTACTCTTGATGCGAGCTTTATAAATTGGTAATAGGGATATTCCTGGGAAATAACAACTGTGGAAGGCGGATATGGTTTACATGAGTTGCTAACCAGTCGACAATTTGTTCTGAATGGTATGTATACTTCGTGGCATTTCTTTGAAGCTTAATCACTTTCTGCTGACATTTTTTGATTAAATAGATTATGATTTCCATCAAAACATGAATGAAAAGTCATGGTTCGAATTGATTTCTCCTTATAGATACTAGAATGATCCTTCTTGTATCATGAATTTTCTTTCTAATATTCTCACATTTATTTATTAATTTGATGTCATTAGGGATTGTTAATGGCATCGATACTTCTGACTGGAACCCCTCTACAGATGAGCATATTGCTGCTCATTATTCTGTTGATGATCTCTCGGGGAAGGTATTATGAAATATTGTGTCTTCAATCAAGGCTTCTAGATTCAGTTCCCAAGTATCGCAAGACTTATAAACCATATCTTTGCAGGGTGAATGCAAGGCTGCCCTACAAAAGGAGCTTGGTCTTCCTCTAAGGCCTGATTGCCCATTGGTGAGTTGCGTGAGTCCAATTTTACACAAAAGCATCCATGTGCTTCTCTTTTCTTAAACTAAAATATCTCATCTAACATAGATTGGATTCATTGGGAGGCTGGACTACCAGAAAGGCATTGATCTAATTCAAGCCGCTGTTCCTGAACTTATGCAACATGATGTGCAATTTGTAAGTATAGTTTTCATCCGTGTCTATTATCTGCAACACATGGACAAAGATATCATGTTCCTTTGATTTTGTTACAGCTTCAAGGGAATTAGGCAAACCAAGTTACTTGTAACTTGAAACCCATTGCCCTGATATATGTATCTCATAGTTTCGGAATATTGAGTCGCTATAATTTGTTTTCACCTCCTTTAATGACCTCATGCCGTGAAATAGTTGCTATACATTTGAAGGTTGTTCAAGAAGGGAAAATTAGAAACACTCATGGTATTCTCCTCACTCCCTCCCCAGTTAGGGTTAGGAACCAAATAAAGAAAGAAATCTTAGCTTGGAACCTATTACAAACCTACCTTTTTTTTAATGGAATGCTGATCATGTCATCAAATCCAAGAGGCTGGTCGTAGTGATCATATTAGCCCATGATAGATGCTTTAAAAGTTGTTATGCACCATCATTTGCTGCCATTGAATTTGATGGGATTTAAGGGTATTTGACTGATAGCTGACGGAAGAGAAGGCTTCAAGTGGTTTCTTCGGGGTCATGGAGTTTCATAATGTGTACACTAATGTCTAATGCTATCGTGCAAGAATGAGCACTTAGTTGCATAGCTCTATCTGTTCTTTTTATTTTAGTGACTAAGGAGATAAGTTGTTTATGTTTTTTTCTCTCATCTATTGTAGGTCATGTTAGGATCAGGGAATCCAGTGTATGAAGCTTGGATGAAAGCAACAGAGGGAACGTACAGGGACAAGTTCCGTGGTTGGGTTGGATTTAATGTTCCAATCTCGCATCGAATTACTGCAGGGTAAAGTATAGTCAGGATAATATCTGTTATTCCATGTGTTCATAAGTATGCTTCTAACTAAGTTTTAAAACTTAAAACAGTTGTGACATCCTGTTGATGCCATCAAGATTTGAACCATGTGGATTAAATCAGTTGTACGCAATGAGATATGGGACAGTACCAGTAGTTCATGCCACAGGAGGACTGCGGGTGAGCATTCACTGATCCTCTTTTTTTTTTTGGTTCCAGAATGATTTTGCCATTTACCGAAACATTAATTTTTTGTGCACTGATTTTTGAAGGATACTGTTGAAACGTACAATCCATATGCTGTTGGACCCAGCGGAAATGGTACTGGGACAGGGTATGTATAAGTGGTCCTTAGAGTTCAATTGTTTGATTTTTAAATACTCTCTTTTTGCAGTGTTCATACTATGTTGGAGTTATAAAAATGGGATTGTCCCACGCTGACAATTAAGCGGTGTCGAACATTTTTATGAGCTAGCAAGTCGCTCTACCTGAAGCATAGGTTTTATATTCTAGCTACATATATCTTGACCATCCCATATTGTGGTATTATCAATGCGACGACAGTGGTTATACGTTCATATCAATCTCTGAAAGCACATTGAATTCCATTTACTGGCTTGGCTTCAACTAGTTGTTATTAGCTGGAAAACTCACCTTTCTTTGTATTGTTGTATTAATAGGTGGGCATTTTCCCCATTGACAAAAGAGAGTATGCTATCGGTGAGCTTTGATCTTTTTTCTGTTTTGTTTTACTCCTGTGCAGTCAATAATACTTCTCTTTCCTATGTTCTAATGTTAAAACTTTGGTCACGACGATGGTATAGGCTTTGCAGAATGCTCTAGTTACATACAGAGAGTACAAGACTTCGTGGGAGGAATTGATGAAGAGAGGCATGCAACGCGACTCCACTTGGGACAGTGCCGCAGCTCAGTATGAAGAGGTCTTTGAATGGGCATTTATCGACCCACCATACAGTTGAGATGGAGACCGAAGAAGTCGTTGGCTCACTACAAAAGTTGCAGAGGAATGGAAAGGAGGAAAGATTTCCAAAAGCTTGTGTGTGGAAGACACCAATAATCATGCATGCTTAGGCTTATAACATAATAAGAGAACTTTTTATAGGTTCAGAGACTTGCAATAACTGGAGGTATATAAGATGGAGAATTGAGCAGCATTTTTGCTTTTGACATTGTTTGTATGTTTTTATTTCTTGCGTACCGGCGCAAGTTCTCCTATTCTCTTGTAATTATTTTGCAGGAACTGAGGCCTCTGATTCTGAATGTAAGTAGTGACAGTTTCTTTGTGAGCTTTGTGCCTTATCAGAGTTTGAGCCATTTCAACATTGAAGACTAGGAGTGCAGTATGAGATCCATGGATGGTTAATTATAAATTTTGAGTGTGGAAGTTCTAGTAATTTAATTGATTTTGGGGGCTCAAATATTTCCATACGTGGTGAGCCAGTGATTACTGGTTGAATTCTTATTTGTCATGTGCAAAATGATAAATTTCTTATGATAGAAATGTCTTACTTTTTATTTAAAAACTTGTATTATCAAACATTAAATTGAAAAAAAATGATATGATCGAATAATATGAGTATATTACAATTTATAAATAGAATTAGTTTTTGATTTATAATTTTTACAATTATGAAATTACGTATATAATATGCTATTGTTGTGAAAGTTGATTCAATTAAGGGATTATTTTATATTTATGCAACTATTTCATTTTGGTTTCGGCCCGCAATGGTTGGGATTTGTGGGTTAGGACACCCCATCCCCAGCAAAGAAAATCCCCATTCTGATCTTCGATGGATGCTTCACTTAGCTCTCCCTGTCAGAACTCCTCTTCTATGATTCCCAAACCCTAGATTTCTTTTCTGTCTTTGCTCAATAACACTCTGTCCTACCCCCATCCCAACGTCTCTCCTCAATCTCGCAGAGGATAGAGAAAGGGAAGACTACACAATCCTCAAATGTCACTGATTTCATCCATCAATTCATCTCTTTGACCCCCTTTCCCACCCAGATTCCATTCTTTTCTTTTCTGGGGTTTTGATCTTTGTCGGTTTCCCTGATAAATTTGCTTTTTTGTTGGTGGGTTTTTGATTTTGATCGGTTTCCCACGTAGACTTGCTTGATTCTTAGGTGGGTTCTCCGTTTCAATCGATTTCCCACCTGAATTGAACTGAATTCTGGATTATATTTCCAAATTCCAATGATGTCGGACCTCGATCTAGTTCGCTACGCCTGCATCGCCCACCGCAATCGAGACTCGTCCGAATCAACGATCCTGGCCGAGTTCAACTCGGCTGACTCGTCCCTTCAAGACCTTGCTTACCAATGCCTCCGTAAGGCACCTCCCCACCACTCAATTTTCTCTCACTCGTATCGGAATCAAACCTACACTTTCCTCCTTGATGACCCTTTCGTGTATTTCGGGATATTCGACCCGAAAATGCCCAAACCCGACCAAATTCTGTTCTTGGGTCGGTTGAGAGAGGCTCTTAGTCGTCTGATCAACCTCAACCCAAATAAGAAATTCACTTCCCACTGCTTCCAAGGTGAACTCCACCCAATTTTCCTCAGGACGATGAAAAAAAGTATTGATCTTGATCCCCTCCTTTTGGTTCCAAATGGGGTTCATAGCATTAATCCACTCACTAGTGTCTCGGGTTCGGTTTCGCCATCAAGCAGGGCTAGGAAGATCTTTTCTGTGCCAGTGTTGTCTCCTGCCAACGTTGGAAAGGGTTACAAGAAGAAAAGACCAAGTGGAGAGCGTGAAGAAGCTCTTGTGAATGGTAAATTTGATGTGTTCGATGTTGATGGTGTTGTTGGTGAGGTTAAGAGCAGAAAAGTTAGTACTCAAAATGCGTTGCACTTGAATGAAGCTGGTGGAGGTGCGGGAAGGCAAAAGGCTAAGAAGATTTGGAGAAGACATGTTTGGATTGTGTTGGCTTTGGATTTGGCTGTTTGTTTGATCTTGTTTGGGATTTGGTTGTTTGTGTGCCGTGGTTTGAAATGCATTGAGAAGTAGAACAGAAATCTTGGGAGTTCATGATCAGAAACGGGGTTATGCGGAGGAACTTTCACGAAAGTCGGTTTGATGTTAAATCTTGGTTTTTGTATGTGGAAGCTGAAGACTGTGAATGTTGAGGCAGACACATATATGTATTCCCAAGATTAGAAGTTAGCTCGTTGCAATATCAGGGCGGATCCTTGATGCTTTTTTGAGCTTTTTTGTTCCGTCTGGCTATGATGTTTTGTGGGCAAATCCTGTTAGATTGCAATATCAAGGGATCCTGCATGTTTTCTGAGCTTTTTTCCTGTCTAGCTATGGTGTTTTGGGGCTAATCGCCCCTTGGGAATGATATCTAGTTGAAGAATGTTTTAGCTATGAATGTGAGCGCTTGATTAATCAGCTGCTTTTGTAATTCTTTTTCAAACTGTGCATACCAAGAACAGTACATTTACATGTCCAGACTAGTCAATGACATATGATTTATCAGTCTTCTTCAAACTTTATATTTGTACATATTATTTCTTGACCTTCCTACAATCCAAATCTCTCATATGTTTGGGATTTTGATTATGATTAATTTGTGCTGATTCTATTAAAATGAATTTCAGAGTGGGATATATCTTTGACGGACTGTTCATGGGAATATATTTTGAGCCTAAAAGTTGAAAACTGATTCTGATTTCATCACAA
>NCQT01075847.1:38038-49365 GCA_002740465.1 Stenocereus thurberi | reverse complement strand
TCTAGATAAATAACCTATTCGCTGGAAATCCAAAAAGTAAGGCACTATGGCCAGATCATCTACAGAGGCTAAATACAGGGCTATGGCTTAAAATGCAGCTGAAGTAGGTTGGTTGGTTAGCGTTCTTCAAGAACTAGGGGTCTCTTAACTCAAACCTGCCACTTTACACTGTGATAATCAATCAACTTTGCACATTGCTCGCAACCTCATTTTTCATGAAAGAATAAAACATATAGAGGTTGACTGCCATTTTACTGGGGACAAAGTCACAGATGGTCTACTTCAGCTGGGTTACTTGCTTACACAGTTTGAATCGGCTTATGCTCTTACTAAGATTTTACCTTTCCAGCAACATTTGACTTTGTTAAACAAGCTTGGCATACTTTCTCTCCATCACAAGCTTAATGGGCGGTGTTGGAGCCCCTTAGAGCAGCTGTCAAGCAATCCACAAATTACGTAGTTGGTAATTTGTTATGTTGAAGTTAGCAAGTTATTAGAAGGTTAGTTATTAGATATTTCTATACAACTTGTATATAGAGGAGATGATCCTCATCTTGAAGCGAAGCACTCTATTTATTCTTCTTTATATTTTCTCCAATTTGGTTTTCTCTCTCATTCTATCTTCTTCTCTCTCTAGCTTATGCAAGAATGATCTTCAGTGAAGATTGATGAAACATGAACAAATTCTTATGTCAATCTCAGAATGTGATAGTTTCTAATGCCTCTTAGGTTTTAGTGGCTCACAGGCTCTTAGTTCTAGTTTTGAATTTGTAAGGATTGGAAAGCCACTAATCGGTGTCTTCACTGGGGTTTTGGGGCACCGCCACAATCTTTGATTTGCGTTATAGGGATTTAATGATCAATTAATAACCCGACAGGCTTTACTTTGCTCATTAGTATTGTCTCTGAGAATCGTCCATGAATCGGTCACTTAAGGCTCAAGGATCACAAGACACGATATGTCTACCTCTTTGGCTGTTCACCAGATTGGTGCCTACATANNATGTACTTGTTTTAGTACTCTATTATCAAAGGGGCTCTTAATTGGTTACCCTCAAGGCATCTCTCTTGAGTAGTTTCTCCACCTTTTCTTGGCTTACCTATTTAGCAGGGCCATTTGAGTGGATAAGGGAAATCGAAGCCATCTTCGTTGTATGATGAATCTTAGAGATGTGAGTAGAATTCCTGTTTTGGAATAAAGAGTGCAGCCTATGCCATAGTTCTCAACTACGTGAGGGCTACTTGTCGTTGGAGTCGTAATGTCTTTTAATAGTGACTATGGTGGTTATCAGAAGGTTCTTGAGGAATTTTCTTTCCTACGTTACTTCTATTTTCTCACAATTCTTCTTTTCCTAGTTTAACGTCTAGTTATATTATTGTGACCTTTCTTGTTTTAGTTAAAGATATATTTGGACTATTTCTCATTGATGGCTTCAATTACCAATAGAACCAGCAAGTGTCTTCCTGATAACTTGGCAAATTTATAAGGTTCATAAGAGTAAGACCACTGAATTTAAGGACATTAACAGGTTCAGGGAAGCCTTGAATAGCCAAAGGCTCCAGAACTTAAGAATCTTTTCTTCTTTTAGTTTTGGTTATGCTGTGCATTCTTTCAATTTACTCATCTTTTTCATCAAATAATGGGTGGCTTGAAACTTGGATTGGGATTTAGAGGGTGTTAACTTCTGTTCGAAAGGATTAAAGCCTTCCTCCCTAATAAATTTCTTTTAAATGGCCTTTATAGATGCATCTAGTACCTGAGAGTTTGTATGCACTGCCAGATAATCGCTGATTCATTTACTCCCCATGTGCTAAGGAACTCCAATGATCATATCATGTTTACCTTGTGTTAGATTTAGTGCATGATACACCCACAAGAGGTGCGAGCCCAATAAGCCCAAAATGTCAATGGCTTAAGCCACCTAAGAAACCCTAGTTCCTGGACTGTCCATGTAATATAAAAAGGGGACTAGTCTAAGAGGAAACACATCAAAGAAACATTGATGGTTTTCTAAGGTGAGTTTTTTTCATGAAACTCTTAGGCTCTTAGGCTTTGGGATTGTGAAGGTTCTCCGAACTATGAGTTTCTTCCTCGATCAGTGATTCAAGCTAATGTTCGATCGTGTTCCACTACAGGATTGAGGCAAATTCATTTACGCTTAATCTATTATCTTAATTCTTTCATTGATGTCAGAGCCTATCAACTTGTTTTCTGGTTTGATTTACTCACGCAATGAGTTCCCTAAACATGTTAATGGCCATATGCTTATTTTTGTTCTTCGCGTCATTGCTTAACAAACTCGAAACTTCATGTTATCATTTCATGCTCAATTTCTTCATAATTTTTTGTGAAATTTTTGATTCTGATAAGGCATGAAGAGGGCTTTAATTTGATATATTGTATTCATGATTTAGCTAAGTAATTTACGACTAATGCAGGAACGAAATTGTAGGGTTTATTGTAATCGAAATCCTAAAATCAATTCTTGAATCATTGGTTCTGTTCAATTTTTTTTTTGAAATTGATGCATGGAATAGCTAACCCATTTTATTTCGACTAAAAACCCTCAACTTATTGTTCAGTTTTGTTGAAAATTTGCCCAAATTTTTGCAAAGGTATTCACCGACAATTTCAGGGTTTGTATTGAATAATGAACACAAACTTTTTGTCTATTTTGATTCTTATTTTCCCAAATTGACTTGTGATTTTTGTTTTCCAAGTGTTTTATGAGTGTTTATGAGTAAATGCCCTATATATTCTAGTCAATTCTACCAATAGCTAGCCTCTAATTTTCCAAAAAAGTCACAAACGGAAACTAGGGTTTCAGTCAAACATGTGTAATTTGATTTTCATATGTTTTGGCCATTATTTATTATAATTGATTGGTTTGTTTTGTTGCCTATTAAATTCTATCTGAAAGCCCTCAATCCATGCCAATTATTGATCGAAAATGTGGCTGGAATTGAACTAATAGTTACCGACTTTGTTCGAGGGTTAGGGCTCGATAAAACAACTCATTTTTTTACCAATGTCTAGCCAAATTCGATCAAAATTGATGTGATATTCTTGTTTATAATAAGATTATTAGCAAAACCCTTAAAACAATTTTGCAACATGTGTTGAAGTGTGGCCAAAAATTTGGTTCATTATTACCGAAAATGCCTAGGGTTAGGGTTCATAATCCTTAAACTCGATTTAATCGTTTTTGGTCTATATTGCCCACAATTGATTTGTGCACCTTGTCACCCACAAAGTTTTGGGCGAAAGCCTCAACCAATTTTGCAATATCTGCCAGAATTTGGCCAAGAAGCACCGAATGCATGTCGCTGATGGCGACTGTCAAAGTCGATTTTTAGAACTCAATTTTTGGTCTTTTTACCGAGATTTTTTTGCAACTATTGCTCCAAATAAGTCCTAAACATGTTTGGGATGAATATGAGTAAGCAATTTAGATCAATTTGCGCAAAAAATGTGGTTTTGGGATTAGAATATGAGATTGATTGCACGACCCGTTTTCTTAGCTATCTAGGGCGTGGCATGCTCAGTTGGGCTGCTGGATGACCCCCACGTGCAAGGCATATGACCAGGGCAGTGAGTGCAACATTTCTTTCTCGTTTTCCTTAAATAGAAGCAAAAATAAAAAGTTAAAGGGGCTTGATTGCTGACTATGGTTGACCAAAGGGATTGACTTGTTGGATTGACTTATGTTTCATTTTTGGGCATTCTTTTAGAGATTTCAGATTATGAAAAGCCTTTTATAGAGAATTGGTGAAGCACAATGTGAAATCCCTAAATATTCTTTCTGAGAGTATATGTTCAATATGAAATTTGATATCACTTTTGAAAATGAAATATTATTATGTAATTCCTTATATTTCATTCTGTTGAAATTTTATAAGAGATATGAGCATATTTGTTTGACATCATTGAGATCATTTAAATGAAAATATTATGTGAAATCTCCTTGATATTGAGCTCATTTGTTTTCAATTGAATTTCATGCTATATGTAATGAGTATGTATATATGCTTGATTCAAATTCATGAATATTATGTTACGTATTATGAGAATATGTTTCATATGTTGTGACCTCTGATGACATTGAAATTTCCAAAAAAAAAAGTATATTTTTGAGAATTTTGTTAAATATGTAAATTATGCCTAAAATGATTAAATTCATTTTCATATATTTATGAATTTATGTTAAACTTTCATGAAATATTCTTGAGGTTCGCATACCCTTTTTGATTAGAAATTTAAGAACCTCTTTTAGAATATTTCAATGTCTGTTGGGTGGTCTGGTAACTTGGAATGAAACGAAAAAGTTAATTGCACTAAACATTCGTACTGACAACGATGATTGGAAACTATATGTGAACTTTGAACTCTAGTCTATATTTGTGTATATTAACTTTACCGATTATTTTCAAGTTATATGGATAAGTTTAGCCAAAATATTAGACGGATGTGTGTTTTTGTACTGATTTTAAAACTTTCATGTTTTACGAGCATCATGTTAGCTGCCGTAATTGCTAGACTTAGGTCCCTCACTACTAGGTTTTAAAAATTACAAAAGAAGCCCATGTGTCTTCATGAGGGAGCACTTGAGGAACTTGTCCAACGTGATTAGTGAATTAGCTGAAATGGGCTATGAATTGACCGATAAGCAATAAGTTCATGCCATGATCCATTCCTTGCCTAATGATTGGGGTCACATGAGGATGATCCTCTCTAGAACTAAGCATATTCGTACTTTCAAAAGCTTTAAGCGATGACTTAAGTTAGAAAAGGAGCGGCGAGAGGTTGTTGAAGTGACAGGTGCAAAATTGCATGTGTCAATCTCTAATTCAAGAAATGGTTCTAAAAGAAAGGACCAAGGAAACTGGATTGGTAAGGCTTAGTCAAATGAGGAACTTGACCATGTCCAACAAGGAAAAGAAAAATGTGTAAGGGAGAAGGATTTAATGCAAGCCAAGTGCCTCAACTGTGACAAAATTGGTCACCACGTTTATGATTGCTTTGAGCCTAAGAAGCTGCTTAGCAATATCTCCTAGTAACTTTTGTATTGCTAATTGTATTCTTCTTTCTAAAGTCAATCCTATGTGGATTATAGCTTTCGGAATATGAACCAAGGAGCTGGGGACCATGATGACACATGTGAAGACAACAACAAGATAGTTGTTAGAGGAATCGGGGCATGTAAGATAGTGATGCATAGTAACCAATGTATACCCAACCCCATGTGAAAACCTACTTGCACCTAGGATTTGTTGGAATAATGTTGCTACGTTGGTTTTATTTGACTATATTCATGGCATTGAAGCCTAGTTAGTCTTCTTTCAAGAATACCCTTAGTGTTAGTTCTGCTTTGTTAGAAAAAGTTTGCTTGTAAGGGTTTAAATATTTGTTTAATTAAACTAAATGTTTGTTTTTTTGTATTCACAAAATTATGATGATGTGAAATGTACGTTTGTCATGCTAGACTAGACCATATGGTTCAAAAGAATATATATGCGAAAGCTAGTAAAATAAGATTTGATAGCAAAATAAGTGAACTAACCCACTTGTGAACATACTCTAGTAGGAAAAACAACAAGAAAACTATTTAATTTTAGAAAGGTTACTAAGAACCTAATTTCCATTGCAATTAATTCATTTGAATATTCGTGGTCCAATGAATGTGATAAGAAGGTGTAGAGCTTCTATGTTCCATCACGTTTCACTCGATTTAGTCCTATTTATTTGGCCTCATATGAGTCTAAAGCAATAAGTTGCTTTAGAAAACATGTGAGCTTGGTTGAAAATAAAATAAGCCCAGGTGGTTACGACCTTAAGGACCAAATCATTACGAAATATTTGTTGGCATTATTTTAGTGGATATTGTGATGAATAGTTAAGAGTTTATTAGTTAACTACCCTTGATGGTCTACAACAAAATGTTGTTGTGGATAAATAAAATAAAATGCTCCTTGAAATGGTAGGATCAATAATTGCACAAGATTTGTGAATCTCCTATTAAGGAGATCTCCTTTTGTTGCAATTTGTGATTGTAACCCTATACTCTTAGAGCAAGTTGCTGCCACTCTATATGACTTAATGGCCCAGTCTAAGAGTTTTTGAACCTCAGATGTGTACAACCTGTGAATTCAACCCCTCTTATGATAGTGACAATGGACAAAAGAAGAGCGTCTTTATAGAACACTCTAACTTTGAAAGCTTTTTAACTCATTGCGCTATAAGACAGTGGGAGAGCAACTAAAATATAAACCATATATATCACAATCTAAAGAATGAATTTCCAAAGAAAAGTGAGATAGGTTAAAGACTTATCTCTATTAGTTCTTCAAGCTGATTCGGATCCCTTCGTTTAAATAGGATGATTGTAATTGATGATGAATAAGTTTATGATCAAGCTCCATCTTCATCATCAAGAGCAAACGAAAGTGATCCTATTCTTATTCCAAGTGGGAGCAAATTATATTCTTATTCCTAGTGGAAGTAAATCAATCTAAAGAGGAATAATTTGAGATTATGTAAACATATGAGAAGATATGGTTGTGCAAAAGGATTCCTCTATGCCATTTGGGTAATGAGGTACATGAAGCTTTCATGACATTCCTGCAAAATGGAAATGAGTAAAGCTGCTCTTTCCCACCCTTTTAAGGACAAGTAGAGTAATGCAATGGAATAAAATGGAATAAATGAAGGTAAATAGTTGGTTGGCCTCTTAGAACATAAAGCTATTTGAGAACATATCGGTTCTTAAATTGTAAGGCTAGTGGCGCAGTTAACATTAGACCTAACTTGTTACAAAACAAGGGTACACACAATAGTATATGATCAACTATAAAGAGCTTTCCCCTCTTATTATGTGCTGTATCCTAATTTCACCTTTCACTATATACTATTGCTAGTTTGGACCCAAAGTCTTATCATATGGGTGTACAAATACCAATCTCAAAGGGATCTAAGTAAAGTTTTATCGAAAAGGATTTCAAACATAAGGTTTGTGGGCATATGAGCTCAATTATGACCTTATAGTCTATTCAACAGATTGGTATACTTGTTTTTCACAGTGCAGTTATCTTTAGTGGCTACATTGTGATTGATACTAAAGGATCCAAAAGCATTTTGTTGTCAAGTCATTATATGTGGATGACTTTATAAAAGCAAGAAATAGCGTAGAGTTACTAAGTGAGGCAAAAGGCCTTGTGATCATCTAACTTTGAAATGATTAATATGGGTGAAGTAGTGTATGCTCTTGAAATAAAGGTTTTGAGAGAATATTCAAAGAGTTTATTCTTTTTCCTAAAGAGAATGGCATCAAGAGATCTTTCAATAATCTAATGACCCTATTAGTACTCATGTCAACAAGGTGAGGCCTTATAGTGAAATGTATCCATGCTCTATTAGAAAAGGACTAATAAGCAGAACTTGCTTTGTTAGGTGTTATTAGAAGTCTAATTCATGATGTGGTGCATAGATGTGGTATTTTTAAATAGATACCAATTGGACCTGAGAGTGGCATAGTGGCATATAGTTAAGTCATGAGGAACATGAGAGGAACCTCAGATAATGTGCTTCTGCTACATATGCGGTAACTTGCATAAAAAAAGGGTGTAATGGTCTTGACCATGATAGGTTTAGATGCGAAATAAACCTCTAAATATGTCTTCCAACTTAGTAGCGGTGCTAAAGTTGCAAGAACCAGTCATATGTTGCCTCGTAATAAGAAGCATTTATTGCTCTATTTGTAAAAATACAAGAGTTTGTTTCGCTGAAGAGGGACTTGGATTAGGACCAAATAACACTGTCCAGTAATGGTTTACTAGGACAAGTCGTGATTATATGTGACAAGAACCTTGAGTATTATCAAAAGACCAAATGGATTGCGTATAAGGTTCAATTTTGTAAATGATATGGTGACACATAACGAGAGTGAAGCGTAAAGTATTTTCCTATGAAGGAAATGGTTGTAGAGCCATTGAGCTAGCCGTGGTAAGGGATGTTGACCGCGTAAAGGCTTAACGGTCTTCATAGATGATAACTGCACCGTGGTACGTTGTTCAGTAATTGTTTTCCCAATGCTCACAGCTGATTGTCCAATATTACGAAATTCAAATGAGTTGTTTTTCATACACTTATTAAAATGTTTGAATATGCATTCTTATTCATGGATGCTTGTGTGCGTTCTTGAATGTAAAATGTTTGTCGAGTAGACTTGAGGTTGGACCTCTCACACGGGTAACCGCCTCCATTGATTTGAGTATTGTGGGAGATGAGGCAAGATTTTAAGTAAAATTATCACAAGATAATTATGACAACCTATTAACTTAAAATCATGAATGTTACCTTGGTAATGACAGAAGGTCATTACAATATATGGGTAAAAATAATTTTACCTAGTCTACCTCGAAGAGGCCAGATTTGAGTTCAAGTCAATGAGTAGATTTGGGAACTCAGTTTCGACAATATGGTGTCTAAACATCATATGTACAACATTTTGGTTTAAGTACCAAAAGAGATACGCTCCACGGTAAAGTAGAGAATGCTATAGCACATATTTCAGACCATGTATGCGAGAGATGACCAATCGGGTTAATATAAATTAGATCTCTACTTATATTTTTATGAGACCCCATAAGTTTATAGCCTTATATTTGTACTCTCAATACTCCAATAAGAGACGATTCAATGTTCATTATCTTAGTTTGTTACTGAAGGAGCATGAGTTATTTAGTCTGGCGTGACATGTCTAGAAAAACGAGTTGGATTTGGTTAAGGAGAGTCTCATAAGAAGAGGAAGATCATTCAATGAATCACATTGATTTCTATTCATGTGCGGTTCTCGATGAGAGGCTATATATTCCTAACAGATGTATAGCATGGATCTCTCAGAACTCTACTGGTCGAACGGCCTATTAGCCTAGTATGAAGATTGTGTAGAAATAAAAAGGCAAATAAGTTTCTCTTGAGGAGGAAATAAGCACTCTCTTATATGTGAATGGGAGAAGTTGGACTTAGGGCATGATACACCCATAAGAGGTGCGAGCCCAACAAGCCCAATATACCAATGGCTTAAGGCACCTTAGAAATCCTAGATCCTAGATTGTCCATATAATATAAAAACGAGACTAGTCTAAGATTGTCCATATAATATAAAAACGAGACTAGTCTAAGAGGAAACGTATCAGAGAAACATCGAGGATTATCTAAAGTGAGCTTTCTACACGAAACTCTAAGGCTCTTAGATTATGAGATTGTGAAGGTTCTCCAAATTGTGAGTTCTTTCCTCAACCAGTGATTCAAGCCAAGGTTCAATCGTTTTCCACAGTAGGATTAGGATGAATTCATCTACGCTTAATCTATTATATTAATTCCTTCACCTTCATTGTGTTTCAAAGATATCATGAGGCACATGGCTTGGTAGGATTGTTCCTCTTAGGTTTTGGAGGGGGAGCGGGATTACGATGAATTTGCTCATGGCCAACTACCTCCTTTCATTTCCCAATATGAGTTGGTTATCCTTTCTTATATTTGACTTGAATTATGTTTCGGTTTTGTTGTTGATGTGGTTTCCAGAGGGAGTTCTAATGATGAATCTTGATGTTTTCTATACAGGTAGTCTGAGACTGGAGCATTGAGAGCGTATCCTCATAGCCCTTGATGTGGCTAGAATTTGCTCCTTTCGCTTGGTCGGGCATGGCTTTTCAGCCTAGAGCAGAATATCTTCTTTTTTTAGCATATTATAAGATCCATTCCCATTCTTGGGTCAGATCCCTATAGCCTTGATGCCTAGCCTTCAGTCCAATGGTATTCTCTTGATCTACGCTCACCAAGTTTGAGTTCATTGAGGGACCTTCTAGCTCCGATTATTTAGATGATGCATCGTGCTTCTGAAGATAAGGACAAAGATAAAGGGGAATGGAATGCTCTGTCACAAACAATGTAATGCACTCGGTTTTAACCATGGATTTTTGTTATGACTTTTCCTCTATTCTCCTTTTTTGTCTCTTGGCTTTCTTGAATTTATATAGCTTGAGACTCAAAGCTTGGTTTGAGTTTGCAAAGGGAAATACATGTGAGGGTTACACTTAAAGCTAGAATGTTTGACGCTTCAGAAGATTAGAATACATAGCTTGAGCGAAGAAATTTTTTCAAAAAAAGATCGAAAAAAGAATTAAAGTTATCTCTGATGTTCAAAATTTGGACGTTTGGGTTCAAAATGCTATCTAAAACTCATGTCTTCCCCTTCTAGTTTTTTTGTGCAAACAAATATAAATTTGCTAGAGAGGATGGGGAAAAAGGAAAAAGGACAAGGGACCAAGATAAGACTCAATGTAAAAAAAATAAATAAAAAAAGATTCAGTCAAATATTCACAAGAAAAGGAAACTTAGAGCGTGAACTAGATAGGCCGGATGTAGCTTGCTTGAGTTCAGTTGCAAATTTTATCTTAGGAACAAGATATGACTTGATTTAAAGGTTAGGCCATCAATCAAGACTAAGGATCCACCAAGAGTTGCTTAAAGGCTATGTCACCCACAATTCTATAAAGGATTCTACTTAAGACTCACCATCTTTGAGAATGGATAAAGAGAACTTAAGATTTTAAAGACAAAAAGCTTTGAGCTATTTCATATATCATTCAAATATGAAAGCTTACAACCTAAAGCCTTCCTTTATATAAGAGAGCCTTTTACAAGATGAAAGAAGAGCAAAAGGGTCTTTCCAATGTCCATAAAGCAAAGGAAAAAGCAAAAAGCAAAGCAAGTACAAAGGTGATAGTGACATGCTATCCTGTCGCTTTCAGTGCACAACCTTCAACTTCTAATAGCTATAACTTCTGTCACACTTACTCAAATCAGCTCAAATAGGTGTTATTAGAAAGCTTGCAAAGTCTATTTTCGGATGGCTCAAGTGGGAAGGCATTTAGAGCTACCGTTTGGAAGTTACAGCAAAAAATCTCCAAGTGGTCCAGACTAGATTAGAATCTGTAGCTTGCTGAAAGTGACTTCATTTGACCTATCTCCTAATGCCTTAGCCTAGAACTCTTTTCGTGCCATTTTAGATGAAGGTTCCCAAAAAGTGGGTTTGCAGCATTTTAAACCCATGTTCAGCTTGAATAATTAAGCCCATAAAACTGGGTTAAAATCGGGTTAAATTGCAGCTAGCATATACCTTGATATTTTAGGCCTTTCTTATTATCTCTGTGGGTTTGGTTCATTTTGATGGACAAAACCCTTTAGAAGGCCTGTTGACCTTCCTAAAATAGCAGAGTACTACATCCTAGAGGCTTAGGATGAGGTTGGAATTGAAGCTCCAAAA
>NCQT01075847.1:11894-22916 GCA_002740465.1 Stenocereus thurberi | reverse complement strand
TTGAAGTGATGATTTGTAAGTAATCTCCCCAACTTGAGTTGGGGATTAGGAGCTAGGTTGGGTTAATAAGCTAGGTGTGGTCTCCCCTTGTTTTAACTTGTAGTTTCTTTTTGGTCTCTCCCTCCACCCACCAAGTATTCGATCAAATGCCCGATGGACATTCCGTCCAATACTTAGGGAAATGATCTCAATGAAAGGTGAGTATTCGTCTTATGTGGATAGAAGGAAGGAGAAGAATCCTTGGGTATGAAAATAATCCAAAGCCTTGTTAGATGCAAGTTGGCTATCCTAAATCTTAATATTCCAAACGCTTATGAAAATAGGAGGGTTCGTAGATTAAGCTTGCCCTCCTCCTCTGGAAGGAGGTGTGGATGTTTTTAACTGAACCAATCACCCTCTTTAGGCCACTTTGTAAGTTAAGCCCAGTATAGAACCCACACCTGATACTAACAAAGAGGCGAAGTAGCTACTAATCCCTCGACTCAAGTCCCGCCTCCTATGAGATTAAAAACTACTAATTGTGGTAGCTTTTTCTATTTACTTTCTCAACCATTACTTGCATTCCTCTTGATTCAACCTAATCGCCTAGTTTAATAGCCTTAGATCTTATTCTTTGTGGATGACACTCAAGTACTCAACGATAAACCGTGCACTTAAGATTACAGATTTAAAGCTTAAATCCCACCGAGTAGGTAATAATGTTAAATTCATTGACAGTAGATCCGCAAATATTGCGCGAAGATATGAAAACATAAAAATTACAAAATGCAAATCGAAGCCCAATACGTCTACCCCTATATTATAAGGGTAGAAATATTTTTTTGGGCGCATGTATTGCAATTCATTTTTGTTCGAAATGAGAGGAAAAAAGAATTATATTAAAACTATTGTCAGTTATTATTTGAAAGTGGAACCCAAATTCATGAGCTTATATATGAACAATGCTATCATTGAGTAAGGTGGACACTTCCCATGCTGATCGGAAAGCCTCAGCTGAAGTTGTGTGGTAAAACTGAAGGTCATAAGCCTTGATAATTGATAATTGACGGACCTACTTATTATGTGGCAAGCAATTCTTGAAAATGATTCTTTAAATAATTATATTTTATGAGATTTTGATATTTATAAGACATACATGAACTTCCAAATAGTATAGGCTGTAAACGGCCTTGATTTAAAATGTCTCCCTCTCACATGTAAAATATTCGTTTATGGCCCAATGACACTAAAAGTGGCCTCACTGTGGGCTCAAATGGATTTTCTATGATTAGTAGAGCTTAAATAAATTCTTTTATAACTTCGTAATTAATCTATAATTTTACTTGGCATTTGTTTTAATTGACACATGCACCAATAATTAAATGGAACTTACAAATAAACCTTATTTTCGGTTTATTACTACATTGTTTATATGAGCTGCTCTTTTGTTTTCATTATTATAATTATTATTTTGTTGTTGTCATTATTATTAATATAGTTGTTATTATTTTGTTGCTGTTGTTGTTGTTTTAATAAAGGTAATACATAGCTTCCATGAAGTAGTAATTAATAAAAATCTCTAGGTTAAGTAAATCCAATTTATGGGTCCAATTTTATTTTTGATACAACGTACATACCCTAGAACCCAAATCGAAAAGGTATCCGCCTTTAAGGTCCCAAGTAGACTTTAGTTACTAATTATTTTAGATTGCAATGGAATATCTCATTTTTGACCCACTAAAACATTATTCAACTCTTAATTATCTCCTTGTGCATAACTACCATTTAAATTCATAGTTTAACACTGCCTAGCATCCATCATCCTTACTTTCATCAGTTACAATGAAACCAGGGTTAATGTTGCTTTTAATCACTAAGCCCATATAATTCACTCAGTAGGATGCAATTCCTTTCTCCAACAAAACTCCAAATTCATAAACAAGTGTATTCATTTCAAAATGCCCAAAACTGCATCTCTCTTCTTTCCTCTAAGCCCAACCTTAAGCCCCTCTTCTCCCTCTTCAACTTTCTAATGGGAAGAATCCAACATCCACACGTATCACCTCTTACTTTCATTCAAATGATACAAAATATTTTCAATCTCAATGCATTCTACTCATATAAGCTCTCTTTCACAACTCATACTCAAAAACCACATTCTCCATGAAAACCCACAAACATCTATACATTCTAACACGTCCAAAGTGTCATAATAACTTTAAATTTACACCCACAAGACTAATTTAATGCCAAAAGTTATAATTGACCAATTAAATTAAGAAAGAAATGATGAAAGCAAATCCAAGAAAACTTAAGAATCGCATTATAGCCACTCACAGAACAAGAAAAAAAAGGTGTAGGAGAGGGTAGCCTGTTAGGCTAGTGGTGATGCAGGCTAGCATCAGTAGGGGGCACGATAGAGTTTGGGCAGAGGAGGGGTGTGCCGTGCACTGTGAGATACGGGAAGAAGAAATAAAAGATGACTTTGGTTTCCTTATTAATTCTTTACCCAGATTTTTTGCTTTATTTTTATTAGGGATATAGATAGCAACCGATGGGTGGTTTAAAGAATGGAGGTGGAACCGTCTCATAACAAAAAAAATGTTTCAATTCCATTTGGACTTAGGAGTTGAACTACAAATAGTAGCAATCGGAGTTCCACTGGGGTGACCCTTAAGCAAAAACAAATATGATACGATCAAAAGATTGACAAGAGAGTTGAACAGGCTAGATTTGTTATAAAATCAATTTGCATGAATATGCCTTTGCTTTGATGAAGCTAGTTTAGGTAAATCTGCAAGATTGAAATGATAAAGATCAATATCATATATGAGGAGTGAAATTTAAAAGTAAGAAGAATGGGGAAATTACAACAATCAAGCATTCACTTTGGATTACACATGTAATTCAAAATGAGTTATATGAGCTTATCACCATAAACCAATAGCACGTAGGAGATATGTACAAGTACAATTCCAACAAAGTGGAAAAGAAGATGATGAAGACCAAAAGTATCAGGATGTCAACAATAATTTAAATTCAAATAGGAATGTACTGCATAACATGCAATATGAGTCAAGGCATGGTTGGAAAAAAGTACGGGTAATGTTGAGGATTCACAAACTCTAGAGGTTTGAGATGAACATAGGAAATTGAATAACATTGGAAAGAAGATAAATATAAAAATAATGCAAATCAAACAAATGTGATAAAAGTTAGAAGAAAGAGGATCAACACAAGAGGGAAGATCTAATTACTTAGGTTTGTATTTCAATTGAGACCTTTTAAGCAAATCATTTGGATTAATAAAACATACAGTAACAAAAAATTGCGATGAACAAAGAAATCAAGAAGACCAAACAAAAAGTCGGTCAATGACTGAAAATAATCAGAGTATCACTAATGTAAGATTTTAATTAAAAGAATTGATGACAGACTATAAAATGTTGAGTAGGGAAATACCACCTTAAGATTGGAAGGATAAAAATAACCATAAGCATGAATGATATGAGAATACAGAATAGTGAGAATCAAATGGTTCTAAACATTAGTTACCCAAGGAAAAGAGTAATTGACATTAACTTGGAAACCCAACAAATAGTAGAAATAACTAAGGATCAAAAGTTTAAAGACATGTTGAATATAATTATTACCAAGTACATATGGTATCAGGTTTTTGCCCAAAATGATGCTATAAAATCATCCATTTGCGTATGATTTCTCATTTTAGATGCTCCTAGGCTCATAACATTCCAATAGCTATTAGTTGACATAAATTTAAGTAAAGACCATGTCAAATTTCTGTAATAGGCCAATCCTAAATCATGTTTATTTATTTTATTAAACTATGTTATTAATTTTTCGCATTGATTTATCGCATTCAATCATATCGATTAGAAAATTTTATTTTTGGCCCCACTTTGCAATTCGGGTTATTTTATTTATTTAATTATTAACAAAAACTTTGGAGGAATTGACAGTAGGCCCTAACAAGTTTAATCTAAGTAATTTATTTTGCATTCCATAACATTACAAAAATTTAAATTTGAGTACGCAAAAACGTTATCATTATGAAGCGTTTTATTTCCGAATCCAACTTTCTTGGGCCCAATTTAAAGCCCAATATGTTTGTTTCTTAACCTAACTAATTACCATGATTAAGCTTAACCATTGTTAGCTAAAAAACACTTTTTAAGATAAAAACTTAGCCAAGTTGTTAGACAAGCCAAAAAAATACAACCAAAACTCAAACCCATCTTCTCTCTCATTTCTCTCTCTAACTAGGCCAGCCCTCTCGCCCAGCTGATTCTGGTATTTTCTGGCTAGTTTCTGCCTAGCTTTGGGCTACCTCAGACTCCCCCCGACACCCTAGTATCACTAGCTGCCATCCTCTATCATCAAAACCACTAAATATCACCTCCATCTCTACTTTTATCAAGCTTGAAGTGAGTAACGTTAATCTTGATCTCATTGGTTTTGACTTTTATCTTAGTTTTGATTCTTGTTTTGATATTTTTGATTGTTGATCATGATATTTTGATAAGAAATAAAAGTTATTTTGATGTTGATCATGGTGGAGTTGAGTTGGGAGCATGTTAGGGTTAGGATTATTCATAATCATGCAAGCTTTAAGTGGGAAGTTTGTTTTTCTTGGATTCTTGTATTTGATTTAGTGGTTTTAATCTCTAATAATGCTATGAGGATGTTCTTGGTGATCTTGAATGAAGATAAAGTTGGCCAAAAGCTAAGGTTTTATTGATTATGCAAGGGTTTAACATTCCTTTCATAGCAAGCATGTTATTAGTGTATATTTGATTAAAAAATGATCATTGATGTACATGATTTTGAAGTGAAATTGAGTGTGATGGTTTTGTATAGTGATGGGAAGGACCACAACCTTGTTACATGACTTTAAGGTGTGATTTTGGATGAGGAATTGTGTGAAAAAAAAGGAGAAAGCCTTGACAGTGAAGGCTGTAAAATTTCAGAAAATGGGGCAAGATTTGTGATTCAACTGGCAATTATCAACCTATTGAAAAATTATGATTTTTGATGGGTAGATAGTTCCATGTGTTAGCGTTCAGATGCCTTTTGAATCACCTTAATCCAAGGTATGTGGAAACAGTTATGGCTGTTTTACCAAAGCTGCACAGGTTAGACTAAAACTGACATACTTGTGTTCTAGTCCCATTTTGAGAACCCTATAGTGGAAATTGTATTTGGTGTTCTAAATGAAAGTGTTACGGGACTTCTTGGTCTTTTGATATTGGGGTTTTATAGCTCAATTAGAGGTTGAGGGTAAAAATTATGAATTTTCTAGAGTGGACCTTGAATCGGTAGCAATTTTGATTGCACTTAGAAGCTTATTTGGTTTGGAAAACTAAGCTGTATGGTATGTGCTACGAAATTGAAGAAGTGGGGAGACTGATAACTCAAGATCAGCATTTATTAGTCTAAACTGGTGTGTTTGAAGTTATTATGAATCTACCACCAGTCTAATTGCATTGAAACCTTTGTTATCCGTCTCAGAAATATCAAAAACCCGTGATCAATTATACCCATAAAAGTCTTTCTTTTATGATCTCAATTATTCTACATTGATCAGTTTTACAGCAACATTATTTCACTTTGAGCTAAATTACCCTAATTTATTTAGTTTTCAAATCATATTGGCAGAACTTATCTTCTATTGAATTATTTGAGTAATGGATGCCTTTTAATGAATTTCTATTACAATCACAAATTACTAAAGTCAACGTTGTTTACTAATTATATATACCTATAATTACATTTCTTAAACAAAAATTAGGGCCTAGTCTATCGTTTTTCATTATACATAATTATTATCAAGTGAGATTGCATTTTAAAGACTTCAAGTACGTTCATTATCTGTATCTTTAGAAATCAGCACGTATTTATCAAAATTATAATATTTTGGTAAGTACCTCAATGAATCAGTCTAATAAGTGATCTATTATATAATTAGTGACTCCATCAGTTATCGGTTACAGGGCATAGCCCTTCAGTTACCAGCGCGGATTCAGGTCAGGTCCCGATTGACTTGGCAGGTGTACACCTATCCATAGATCGTAACAGTTACAAGGGGTTTACTGTCAGTTAATAACTAGCAATACAGTTTTACATTCATCTTATTCACTGTTTTAACCTGAAATGAATTGCAAAGCGGGCGTCCAATTAATTTATGCAGCGATCATTTAACAATACAAGAATACATGTACAAAGCTTCAGTTCATAGTTCGAAAATGTTTTCATGTTTTGTTTTAGGCAAATGCTTTGTGAATCGCCCTCATGTTAGCAAGTTAGCCAAAAAGCATGCTGGCGAGTCAACTAAAAAGAATAAGCAAGCAAGGGAAACTTGGATGAATCAACAGTGATATAGACCATGCATACTTTGGAGCCGTATTTTGTAATCTTCAGTGTATGGAAGTGTAAGCTCTATGGTGAATTGCTTTGCTGTAGTGTATATACCTTATGTTGATTAATGAGTATGGTTGAAGTTATGCCTGATTGGATTATCTCTAGCACACTTGCAGCAAGCCTTGTCCTTTTAGGGGCGGCGATAATGCCCTGATCATTGGGTTCATCAGTTATAATTGAGGGAATCAGAATAATAATTGCAAATAGTAAAACATGCTTAATTAGGGAGCGTTACAATTTCTTTCCCCTAAGTTGAGGTGAAGATCAGCTATAGAAAGGGGTGCAAATATGCGAAATAAGACTTTTACAGAGGTATCTTGCATTATGCATGTAAGAAGTCACATATATGTTTATATGATTATGAGAAGAAAAAGTCATCATGGTTTCTAATTTATTCCTAAGGATCAACAGAGAAAAATAAACGATCAAAGTTATAAAATTGAATGGGTTGTAAGAGCACCCAAAGGGGAAGTGTTGTATAATGTAAAAAAACAAGCTGCTCCTACATTCAAATGGTTACCAGAAAGAATCAAGTGGTTCTCACATGAATATATGATAGGTAACTCTGAAAAAGGTTGCGAAAAGACATAAAACTATTCTAAAAAGGAAAAACTTCATTCAATAACTTATTGAATTTAAAATTCTCTAAGATAAAGGGGAACAACCTTGGGTAGATGTAATGAATTCAGTAATGGATGTAAAAGGACATAACAAGAATAAAAGCTTTTTACAAGCTAGAAGGGCACCAATTAATAACAAAAGAGAAATAGCCAAAAGCAACTTGAGCAAAGACAATTAATCAAAGGAAGAGGACAACACTCTCACTTGGTTGTCATGACTCCATAAAAAGACTAGTATCACCAAGCAATTTAGTTGTTGAAATGCTATTTAGTAAGGTGTTGTTAAGATAGGTAGGCAATTTTCCTTCATCATATGTTAATAGAAATCCAATTGGAATTACGAATTAGATTATGCTAGAACATAGCATGTGCATGGCTAACGCCTTATTGTCATTGAGCAGTCATCAAAAGTTCCAGATGACGGAGTATATAATATGTAATGATACATACTTTATAAGGAAAATTTCACATTAGTTGACCAAAAGTTGTTATAGGCTCTTTTAAGTCACTATAGAGATTTATATAGTTGTAACTGCATGGGTTTCATATGCTTAAAAGAAAATCACCTCATTTTTCAACCCTTATGTAGGAACTTCCTACACCCTACCTACTCTATAACCCACTTATTGCCTCATCTGGGATTGAACTGTGACAATACATTCTTAAATAGGAAAATCCAGTTTTGTTGTGTCACTAGTAATAGCCATAGGGACTCAAATAGGCACCTAACTCACGATACCGATCCCTCAACGAAAGAGCTCATAGGGCAACGAGATCAAATATCCACATTCTAAGCAATAAAAGGATTATACCTCCATTATACCTCTTCATACCTTATTTAGTGCTCCCAATCGTATCTGTGAAGCATGTCTAGTCATTAGCTGGAATATAAATTATAGCCTCTAGAATTCCTATGAGCACTGTGTAAAAAAGTATATATTATATATATGGAGTTTCTTTAGGTGTTTTCCCTTGTTTTTACATGTGTACCTTGGCACTTCTAGTGAAGTGAGTATGCTCAAAAGCTATTAATCACTTCACTTCTTGCCCTAACGATTCCACCATGCCTCATTTTTCATTTCCCTCAAATTAGCTCTAGTGTTTCCCATTTCATGTAACATCACTATGCTCCCAAAACCAAAGTGATTTGTGATTTTGTACTGTTGGCATATTAATAGAAAAAGTACATGTTTTCATGTATTATCCCTTGTTAATTCTCTCTTTTTGTTTTTCTTTCTAATTTTTTAATCTACGTTAGATGTCCCAATGACACAATTTATCTCCTCATTTCTTATGTTTTAACAACATATATTGTTCAATCTATTTTTTCTTTCTTCCATTATCTAAGCGGCATATGAGTTCTCAAAAAGAATTTTGCAAAAGCTGATAGGAAGTGATGCATTTGTATAAATTTTTTTTCCTTAAAATTTCCTAATAAGGAGCTTGTCACTAACACCAATTTGTAATTCCCATGTGCTCTTAGGGTCTATTTCACCATCATGATAAGTACATAATTTTCTCAAATACAACACATAATCTCATATCTAAACCCAATTTTTTATTTTTTTTCGTTGTACATGTTTTAAAAATCTCCAAAGACACATCACCCTTATTGATACCTTAGTTGACACGTGTCTCATTATATAACTATATGCAATGACCCAAAGTCATAATGTATACTCAAAACTCACATCCTAGACTCCTCCACCTTTTTATTACACAATTGTAGAAATATAAAGTGACCTGTATATATACCTAACTTACAGTATCTTACATAAGTTCACATAATTTTGGAATTAATTAATGAGAACACGTACGATATCCCTCATTTTTTCAGAAGCCACCTTTATGATATCAAGTAGCATACAATAACCTATCATACTTATGTTACATAATTCGTTGAGCTAAACAACATTTAAAAATCTACTATTTGAGTGTCATAGGCCGTTCTGTATATTCATTCAAGAAGAACTTCTCATCATATTTGTTCAGCATTGCCACATAATTTACTGGAGTATATTTCCCTTAGATAGAAGATAAAGGGTCATTTGATGCCACAAGAATTGCTTATGAATTTGCATGCAGCCTCCTTGGGAAGTAATATTCTTAGAGTTGTCTAGCTTTGTCATTGAAGTTAACACCAAAATGGATGAAGACGTGGTAAATATTAACTAAACCATCCTCGTGATGTACTCATCTTTATAAGTGCATGGTCCAAATCACCTTTAATAACTCCAACATAACTGTTAACCTCCCTATAGCTCTTAGTAACCTATAACCTAGGCTTTCATACCACAAATGTAGCACCGCAATGCTAATTATCTTATTTGTTTTAATTAATATTAACAAATCCCTACTGATTAGCTTAGTGGGAAAATTGTAGTTAGGCACTGGCATTGACAAAATAATAGATAAGGCTAGGTGTTGCGAACTCTATTGAAGCACAATGCTGCCAAACATTCATGAATAGTTCGAAATGAGTACTAAATCTTAACAAAACTAGATATTTGCTATTACTAATAGTGAATTGTACAAAAATGACCCATAAACTCTTCATGCACCATCACTATGACATGTCGAGCTCCCTGACCACGACTTGATAATAGTGCTTTCAAGTCAGTTGAGGGTAGGTTTGCAATATTGCTTGAAAGCATGAAAACACGAAATCTCATAACGTGAGGCAAAGGTCAGTATGTCTAACCCTATACTATAAAGATAGAAATTTTTTTGTGGGCACCTGCATTTTAATTCATTTTGGTTTGAAATGAGAGGGAGACAGAACTATATTAAAACTATTACATGCTATTATCTAAAAGTGGAACACAAATTCACGATATCATATGTGAACAATGTGCTTATTAAGCAAGGTGCACACCTCCTAGACCAATTGAGAAGCCTAAGTTGGAGTTGTGCAAGTGAAATTGAAGGGCGTAAGCCCTAATAGTTGATAATTGATAGGTCTAATTATTATATGGGAAAACAATGGTTGAAAATGATTCATTAAATAATTATATGTTATACGATTTTGATATTCGTAAGAAATAAATGAGGTTTCGAAAGTACACATAGTAAACATACTTAGTTTGAAAATTTATCCCTTTCTTTTGTAAAATATTAGTTTATGGCTCAACGGTAACAAAAGTGGCCTCACTACTACTTCAAATAGGTTTTCGACAATTCATAGACCTCAAATAATTTCTGCTGTTACGATCATTTTAAACAACACATAACTTTGCTTGGCATTTGCCTTAATTAACAAGTCCACCATAATATAAATGGAACTAACAAATAAACCTTACTTTCCATTTGTTACTAAACAGTTTCTAGCCGTTGTTGTTGTTGCTGCTTTTGTTGTTATTATTGTTATTATTTTGTTCTCACCAGTGTTATTAATTATAATTATAATTATTATTGTTATTATTATTATTCTTATTGTTATTGCGATTGTTGTCGTTGTTATTATTATTGCTGCTGCTGTTGTTGTTGTTGTTTTTGTTATCATCATCCTCATGTCATCATCATCATCATCATCAACATCGCCGTCATCGTCATCATCGTCATTATTATTATTATTATTATTATTATTATTATTATTATTATTGTTATTGGTGGTGGTGGTGGTGGTGGTGTTGTTATTATCGTTGTTATCGTTGTTGTTTCAATAAAAGTAATATCTAACTTTTGTGAATTAGAAATTTATCTATAAAAAGGTCGAGCTTAAGTAAATCCGACTTATGGGCCTAGTTTTATTTTCAAAACAATATTTGTACACCCAAACCAATATTGAATAGGCATGCACCATTAAATTCCCAGGTAAACTTTGATTACTACTTACTTATTTTGCATTGCAATAGAATTTGTCATTTTTTACCCACTTAAACATAATTCAAATTTTAATAGTAACGTTGCGCATCATTAACATTTAAATTCATCATTAACGCTAACTAGCATCGATCGTCTTCACATCTTTTCATTAGATTACCAT
>NCQT01075837.1:31032-41872 GCA_002740465.1 Stenocereus thurberi | reverse complement strand
AGATATTTGGGTATTAAAAGACTTTATCATTACTGATATGAACAAGACCAATGATGCCCAAATTATTCTAGGTAGGCCCTTCTGGGCTATAGCAGGTTGCCATTTGATGTAAGAAGGGGACAGATAACATTTGAAATACAAGGGTGTTGTGCCATGTTCTGTCATATGGAGGAGAAAATGGTTTCTCCTAATTCTTCCCTATTAGATGCATTTCTCCTTTCTTTTGAGATTAACATAGAGGACATTTCGAATTGCCAAGATCCTCTTAATTTTGGTTGGATTTCTTCTGAGGAACCCAACCAAGGGTATGTTATGGTAGAGTTTGCTGCTCCCATGTAGCCTAGTATACCCAAGGTTGAGGCCCATGCTTTTAATGAGTCAACTACGAGTGAGTATTGCATGTTCGCCCAAGCGGTTCCCTTTTTGCCTACTATAGAAGGATTTGATGCATATTTGATTTGGGAATTAAACAAGGTACAGTAACCAGTCTGATGGACCATGTACTCGGTTTGTCTTGCATGCTGACAATGTGCTATGGCGCAAATTGATGATGGTGAAGGACCTCCAACCTGAGCTTTTGAGGTCATACCTTTGTTTGAAGAAGCTCGATTTTGTGGTTCATGATAAAAATGATGCCCATACACTTGCCAATCCAAATCAAATATAGAAGCATGGTTAAGCTCTTGACCTTAAAAGAGCGTTTCTTGGGAGGCAACCCAAGCCCCTTTTATAGCTTTGATTTTCATTTTTCTTGCAGTTTTTCATAGTACAGAAGAAAAAAAAGATTAAAAAATAAAAATAAAAATAAAAAATATAATATAAAGAAAAAAAAGAAGAGAAAAAACAAAAGAAAATGTCGAGCACCGCAGACCCCGTCCTCTAATATGGCCCGTGGGGTGCCCAACCAGGAAAACAAAAAAATCGGTGTCCAACAAACACCATAGTTGGATCGTGATGACCCCCATGGACCATGGTGGGCTGCTATGGGCCGTGGTGTGCACTTGGACCGTGGTGACCCTTCATTCTCACCCATCTTCTTCTTCATCTTCGACACTCTCTTTCTCTACCTCCCTCTTTCTCTTTCTAGACCCACCATTGCTAAACATTCATTTCTCCCTAATTTCTTCTCGTTTTCACTCAAAATCATTCCTCTTCACTTAACCTTTCTCTTTTTCTCACAAATTTCACCTCTTTAAATTCATCTCACCTTCACCCATCTTCCATAACCATCGTCTTCCCTCTCTAATTTTTCTTCTTTTTCACATAAATTCTTCATTTTTCTTTCTTAAATTTTACGTTTTAGGCTTTAGTTTCAAATCGTCTTCCATTTTACAATCATGGCACCCACTAAGAGACAAAGGAGTATTAAGGGGGCAGGAACATCTGGCCAAGCACCATCCCGGCCTCAACGGACCTTCTGAACTACCACAAACGTACGAGCTCAAGGTAACATTCCTCATCCTCTTGGTTTAACCAACCCCGACCATGTAGCTAGATATACTTGCCTGAATGAACACATGGTTGAGGCAACTCATTACTATGATGAGGAATTATTAGGCTGCTTAGGATTATTAGATGATATACGGTGGTTGTTTGCACGGGGAAGTATAGGACATTTCATAGAAGCATACATATCAAGACCTTACCTTAGAATTCCTGAGTACACTACATATTGAGGTCACTAGAGGGCCTCAATGTCAAGCAGGGTACATTCCATTTTATTTACAAGGAAAATTTTATGAGTTAAACTTAGATACCTTATATGGCATATTTGGTTTTCCACCTAGCATGGATTTACCCAACTGACAAGTCCCTCAAGAATTCGACCTGAATACATTTTAGGGAGAGCTTTAGGCGAGTGTTAGGTACAGCACTAGTTCTTCCAAATGCACAAATACTTGGAACCTTTGCATTCGGGTAGCTCAGCATATCCTAGCTTGTTGATTCTTTACTCGGGATGATAGTTTGAATGCCCCAAGCTATATTTTCTATCTTATATGTTTGATAGTGTTCAACTTGACCCGGGGGCATTCTTGGCCACACAATTGTATAGAGCTATTGTTAGCACTAAGAGTAGGATAGTCATTAGTCGTATTATCACAACTATTGCTAGATTTTTGGTTATTGAGCCCAACCCTGAGGATAGAGTATCTGGGTCCGAGCAGCTTGATCAACCCGCTTTTAAGTTAATGAACTTTGGCAAAGTAAAGACTGCACGCTTGTGCTGAATTTATCCCAGGGATCGGTTTCTGCCACTTTCCAATGTTGATCAAACTACTTTACTTCACCGGGTTAATCTTTATTGAGTGCCTGGCGATGCTGAGGTCATTCAACCTGCATCCCCTCCACCCCGTTTTCCTAGTCAAGCCGGACTTAGTTCTTCCTCCCAACCACCCCCACCGACTATGCCAACCTCCAAGCCACCCTTAGGTCTGTCCAGGAGGAGCAAATATCTCTTCTAGCCTATGTTGCTTCTGGGAATGCTGCTCTTCGTGACTTTGTCCAAGAGTGTCATGATGAGCTCCGTGGGATGCTTGCTACCCAGACTCAATATTTTCAAGACTATAAGGCTTGTTTAGAAACCTGACGACATTAGCATATCTCTTATGGCCAACCATGCCACCTTCCTTCTCCTCCTCCTTTCTGATTGATTCTTGCTACTCCCCCTTCCCTTTTCTAATCTGTGCGCACATTGGGGACAATGTTTTGCTCAAGCATGAGGGAGTTAGTCAGAATTTGATAGCGTCTGATGCGTGATTTGGTTTGGTGTGTGCTTGTGCATGTATTGTATATATATTATTCATGATTGCATTTGGAGTTACGTTCTAGGTTTTAATCCTATGTGGTTAGAAGCATGTTAGAAAGTATATTTAGGTTTCTTTTCATTTTAGATTGCATTTTAGGTTTTTATAGTTTCTTTTTATAGTTTTTGCATTTTTCTTGGTATTGTTATTAGGAACATGCCCAAAAAAAAACCCCTAAAAAAATTTTAAAAATTAAGGAAAAAAAATCTGATGATGATCTTTGTAGACTAGGTAGATTTCTTTGGTTTAGATTGATCCTTTGATTTGTCCAATTGTGCACAAAAATTTTAAGGTTGAGCTTGTGGAAATGAGCTTCATGTTTTGACCATATGTTGAGTGCGAGTTGATTACCCCATGGCTCTCTACATGAATTTTGGCATGCGTCTACTAATGAGCTCGTTACGACAATGGTAGATGTCCCGTGAGGCTTTGAGCCTTTAAAGACTAATTTATCAATTTAGTCTCTTGCCAATTCATGTGCTACTCAACCTTGATATCATTTCGATAGAACTTGCTTTAATTCTTATTCAAGATCATATTTCACATACGCATTTTATGCAATATGATTGAGGCATTCTTAAACTTGTTAACCCAAAAGACCAAATAGCCACCCTTGTTACGTATTATATCCCTTGCTAGCCCCCTTTGAGCTTATATTCATTTTTATTGATTTGAACCTCCTATTATAGCGTTTCCCCAAACAATTATCTACCCCTTAAGCTAGGACTAGAGGAGCGTTTCATTCTTATGCATCGAGTTTACTTAGGAACTAGTAGGGTGTATTGAGATCTTTTTGGTGGATTTGGTTGTTTGGTGAAGGACTTTATGTTCTTATGTTGTATAAGAAATCCCTTGTCTTGTTGTCCAAAGATTAGAAAAGAGCTGAAATTCTCCGTTGATATAAGATTTCCCTTGGCTAGCTCTTTGTGGGGGGAAAAAATCAGAAGAAAAAAAAATCCAAAAAAAAGAGAAGAAATAATAAAAAGAGTATTAGCCTTGTTTGGATTGCAAAAAGTATTTATGGCTTTCAACTCTTTAACTCTTCAATTGAGGATGTATTTTGTCGATGAATTGTATTGGTCTAGGGAGAATGTTGTCTGATACATTGGAAACATTTAGCTCTTAGTCTATGACTTCAAGCTCCACATTTCCAAAATATTTGTTCCCCTATTACCTTTACCCATGACCCCATTAGAACCTTACAAAAGTCATTATGATTCTCTAATGTATATTACATTTTAGTGATGGCGAATTAGAGAGTCTTGTCAAGCTTATGGTAGATTTGAGTCTATGGAATGAAAATTGAGAAAACCTTCATATATTTTCAAACACATAATGTGATGAGTGCCACATGACTATGGTAAGGTTCTACTGTCATTGCTAGCTCCATTTGTTTCATATGTTAAAATGATTGAAGTAGATGACTTGGGGGGAATTGTTTCAAATTTGACATTGTGGTATATCAAGTAGTTTCGGAAACTTCATTACCTACTCTGATTATTCAATGATTTTTGCATCTTTTGAGCTAACTTTAGATCGGCTTTGTCATTGAGATACTACCAATATCTATCCTGAGGAGGTTTTAAATAATTTTTGGTCTTAGTTATGCTTGGGGACAAGCAATGATTCAAGCATATGGGAGTTTGATAAGTGCTTAAAGTGTACATCATTTTAGGGTCATTTTGCTGCATTTTTAGGGAGAATTGTGTGCTTTATGTTATAATTTATACTCCTATTCTGGTTTTATGCTTGGGTATGGTTCTTTGATGACATTTGCAGGAGTTTTAGACCATTTAACCCAACATTTGACCCTCATTTGAGTGTATGTTGAAACACCACAGATGCCGCTGAGATGCTGTGCCCGTGGAGTATGAAAAGAGCAAAAAAGTTCAGTTCCAGCCACGACCACGGTCAGAATGTGGTGTCTGCTATGAACCGTGGTAAGCTCGTAACTGCTAACCTCTTCGTCTTCCTTTGTTGTGCGGCTGAGGTTAATCTGATTGCTGCTTAAAAGGGCGTGTTCCAGAGTGGAAAGGGACTTCTTGTTCAGCAACAATATTCCTACTGTCACCTCTCTTTTAGTTTAGCTTAGTTTTAGTGCAGTTTTCGTTGAGATTAGAAGGGAGAAGCTTGCTCTTGGAAGCTTGAAGATTGTTGCACAATTTAAGGGCTGCCATTATTGTAAAGTTTTCCTTCTATTGAATTTTCTTTCAATCTCTTGTTTTAGTTGAATTTAGAAATATGAGTGAGCAGTTTTATTTAATCTAGGGATTTGTTAGCCATAGAATTGTTGTTGGATCCTTTATCCTTGAACTTCTTGCGCTTATTTCATGTTTGGAAAGACTCTTGTCTATCTTGAAATTGGTATGTTGTGAGTGGAATTTGGCCAATTTTGCTTCCTTATATTAGGTAGTAGGGTGAAGTACTGAAAGATGAAACTCTCTACTTGATCGTCCTGATAGAACTTAATTTAGCAAAACTCGAGAGAGAATTGCTTGTTAAGAGGAGACTTAGCATTTATAGATCTCTAACCTAGGCTAAACCAAATACACTTGACAGAGTTTTAGTTGAATTTGTTTAGGCAATTTAGTCTTTTCAAAAGAAAGGATTAAATTCAATTTGATTGCAATTCCTTGAATTGTTCTTTCTATGAAAAGTGCATACTTACATCTATGATCTGACTCTTTACTTGGTGAATCAAATTCCTAGATGTTTTTCCATTATTGAAATTCCAAATACTTAATTAGTTTATTTAAATCGACCTTTTGAAAGGATTTATCGCTTAGCGAATTCCAGTAGGCTATTGACTTGACAGATTACTTTGGTCCCTGAGAACGATCTTTTAATTTATACTACGACACCCATGCGCTTGCGGACTTGTCATGTTTTTGCTAAGCGATGGGACTAAAGTAATCTATTGTTGTTGTCAAGTTTTGCTACCCAAACTAGACTTAGCTACAGGATGTCGGTTGGGTTCCATGTTAAGCCTCAAGACTAACATCTCGATTTCTCAAGCCCATACCTAACCTGATGTAGTCAAGCCTCATAGATGCCGGTTGAGTTCCTGATTGGGCCCACCGAAACAATCATCCTGACTCTTACCCTTTTCTCTTAAGGTCAAACCTAATTAAATATAGGCAAATTCTCTTAGGGTACTGGCTGGGTTTCTAATTGGTTAGAAAACTAACTCTTACGCCTTTTTCCTAGATCTAAACTGAAAACAATCCCAGCTGGAATTTTCCTAAAATAGTCTGAGACTTCTACTAACATGTAGACTCCTTTTTTAAAAAAAACACCCAGCTAGGTTCATTCAAGCTTGACTGAATCTCATTTCAGAAACTTTTACTCCCCAAGCTAAAACTAAAACCTATTCGGGTCCGAGGCCCCTAGAGCTCAGTTGGTCTCAAAATCGCTTTGGTTCATAACCAGTTGTTAAGTTTAACCTTACCTAACATGGGCTCTCTAAAAACCTAAAGCATCAATACATAGTCCTTAGGGCTAAGCAGGTTAAATCATATAAAAACACATCCAAGCAAACCCATGAGTTCTAACCTAAGCAAGAGTTCTAGTTACAAGTGTTTCAAGTCAGGTTTAGAATAGTTTTCTCGCAACTCAAATGTTTCGTACGTCATCCATGCGGTGAATGGCAAGACTGGAACAATTCGGTTACTTCCCCAAGTCACAGTGAACCAAAAAGTATGTCACAAGTGGGTGAATCAATGCATACTCAGTTGAGTCCAAAGGACTCACTGAGTTAACCAATTGATTCCTAATGGGTAATAACTGGGTTTAATCCTAGGGACGCCATTAATCCTATCAGGAAAATACCTTTCAATACGAAAATGTCTAATGTAATGGAAATTAAAATAATTTCACATATTAAATTTCAAATCTCTCCCACTTTTAACAGAATGTCCACAGCGGACACGCCGTTGTAAGAACCCACGCCCCTGGGGAACCTATCCCAAGCCACGGTCCCACATGAATGGTCGGACTTAATTGTTTGGCGAATGTTTTATTTCTACTTTTTAAAATTGATTGTTAATATGTTTTTTTAATAAAAAAACTAGAATCTGGTAAATCAGGAAATTAGATCATAGTTCTGATCCAAAAACCCTGTTGAGTTCCAGGGCCAGAATTAGATACTCTCTATATTGACTACCTGATCTAGGATCTAGGCAACCAACTGGATCTAAGAATCCAACTGGGTTGCTTGGCTAGTGCTGGGCCTAGATTTGGGTTCAGATACTAAAACTGTCTCAAATCCAGAATTTTTTTTTTGTCAGAAAATAAAAATGAAAATGAATAAAAGAAGATGAAAGCAATAAAATTAATTATTAGAGTCACTACTGAGTTTTAAGAAAAATTTACAAACCAAGACTACCTTTCGAAGCAAACCGTAAACTGAGGGGGGAAACCGAAGGGAGACCGAAAGCAACAACCGATTTTTCCTCAAAAGGTTTTCGAAAGGCCCCTGAGTAACCTCTAGTTTTGGGGCTATCTTAACTTCGTGGTCTCATAACGAGGATTCAGATTCAAGAACGATGGTACGATAATATGATAGCATGCATCACATTACTGCCTGTCAACAATAGCGATCTCTACTATTCAATATAAGAAATCAAATCTTAATTATGCTATAACACAATCATATAACAAATTATTCTAAATAGATAATCCAAAAAGATACATTCTTTAGTCCAACAAAAGTCAAAACAAAGTAACAAGTACAGCAGATGGTGAACAACCTAAAGATCACATATTTGATACTTGAAATCAAGAATCACAAAAAAAAAGAATGAGGAAAAGATAGAAGGAGGATAAAAATTACGCCTCCACGATAACCCACCTAATTTACCTGGGAACCTAGCAAAGTGACGCCTTATAATGATCAATCAGGCATCGCTCTTTTAAAGGTCTCAATATGTCATTTGGGATTTTGCCTCTCTTATTCTTAGAATTATTGCACCAAAAATCTCTAGTTATTTTTTAGCTCCCTCTAGTTTGTGGTGTCAAGCTAATGGCCAACTGGTACGTATAACCCTTGGGCTAGCCCCCTTTTTATAGTGGTGGAGGAGATAGTTTGAATTAGTTTAGAGAGAGGAGACCTACTCCTAGTCTCACTAAGCTTAATCTAAACAGATGCACTAATTCCACTAGGCATTTGACTAATTAAACATGGTAAGCTAATCAGATTAACATTAGGACTAATTAATTTTGTTTAGGCTAACTACCGCTCGGACCATAGGAAAATAGAGGGAGTTGGCTAGGTTACCTGTTCAGTGAGCAAGCCAGTTCCTAACCTGGATCAAATCAGGCCCAATGAGCCTCCCTCCTTGCGCTCTATTCTGCTTTTTACTTTTCTTTTATTCTTTCAGACTATATTATTTAACAGTTGCGTCGTTGGCACCATAAGTATATAAGTTGGGTATTATTTTCATCATTGAGTGATTAAAATTAAGATGTCATTGTTAGGCGTCTATAGCATCCATAAAAAGTTATTGATATTTTAAAATGCTCAATATGTTTGTACACATTTAATGTGTATTATGCAAGACTTTGCCAAAGCTGGTAATGGATGAATTCAAATTCAAGTGAACTCGATTGTACATATATTGAAGAAAGAAAATAAATTTGTCCCATTGTTCCAATGTGTAATGCTTGCCTTTTCAATTCCGTTAGGCATAATTCATCTAGTGATGTAGTTCGTAGGAGTGATGAGGACGAATCCTCAACTTCCCAAGATCACAGATCCAACAATAACAAAGGACACGAAGGAAGTAACGCTTTGGAATCAATCTCAAGCAATTGATGAAATTGAAGGTTGAAGCCCAAAAATGAGAACCCAAAATGATAAAACTCTCGCACTAAATTACTCCCATAAAGACTCTTAATTAGCACTCAAAGCGACCTAAAGATTGAAGAGATTTTTGGGCAGAGAAAATGTCATTTGCTATTTCATTGATTTTCCAAATCGGAGATTATAATGGGTGAATTGGTCTTTAAATACCAAAATTAACTGTTAGAAAGTGAGGCAAGCAGACCAACGAGAGTCCAACAATTATCTATATAAATTAAATCTAAATTCTAAATATAATAACAACATCAATGAGTTAGAATTTTCTAGATATTTCTCCCACATTCTAAGAAGCCTCTACAGCATTGTAATTGTCTGACCAAAGTGCCGCCACTTAAAGTGTCTTCCTTAGTGAATGGAGAATTATTACTTCTGAGAAAATCCAAGGACCACAATTGTGAATCCCTGAAATTAAGCAAACACTCATATTGCTCCAAAACTGATTTTTTGCACACAATCTACTTAATGTTGATTGTTTGTCCCTTAAATGATTCCCAATGCCAAATTAAAGCATTGGGGCTATAGTAGACATCTTAGGGAAGTAATAAAACTTGAATTTGCATTAATTGTGCAAATTTAGGCATAACCTCAAAAGTGCTCAAAATTTTAGAAATACCGGCACTAACATTTGCGCTAGGAGCATGGTTTTCACTATTTTAGGGAGGATCTAGTAGAAATTGAAACTAGAATGTTTTTACTAGCTCACAACCATTTCCTAAACTCCTAGCTCTATTCACTCCTTTCCTGACTTTTTCTAACCCTTCTTATTTTCGGTTGTATCAGACCTTCCTACTTAAGATCAAACTTCCCTTCAAGTATGAGGAACTAGGTGGGGGGATCCATTCATCAAAGGCATTAGGTATTCCCAACTAGCTTTAGATCTTGCCGATACATTAAACCATGTAGTAGAACACGGCCATGTTCTTCTTGAGGTTGTAATCAAGAATGCACTAGGTTGTACCTAAGCCATGGAAACTCCATACAACTAGAAAAGATCATGTGGTTGGCAAGGTTATTAATACCTAGAACCCTTTTATTGTAATACATAAACTGTAGGATGAATTTGAGCAGAACGAGGAAGATTCAGCTTACAACCAACTTGTTCATTTTCTCCCCAAACTGAAAAGCATCAACAATACCAATCTTCCACCTCTATGATGTCAACACCCCCAAGCCTCGCATATCAAAGTTGAAATAGAAACAATCAATGATGGAAGTATTGTTTAACCACCACCAAGATCAGGTATAGTAGAAGCAGCATATGCAATCAAAGTGACCAAAATGAATTCCGAAGAAAACCACCGATTGAGTGGACCCATCAAACAATCTACGGCATGCTTCTAATAGAATTTCATAGGGTGACTTGCAAGGGAAACAAAACTTACCCAACTATTTAAAACCAAATTTCTCATCCGACTTCATAGTAGCTCTTTCAGGAACATCACCAAACAACTACCAAGCCTCTAAGTTCTATTTCCTGACATCAATTATATTACACCTCTTTGCATTCTCTACATCGTCTATGCTTAAGGAACATAAACCTATTTTCTTGAAATCCTACCTATCCATTGTCTCCCTTAAAACCCCCTTGACTTGATTTTGAGTGAAAAGCATATTCCAAACTTGATAGACATTCATTGATTCTTAATTATATGATTCTAATTATAGTTGGTAATGTTATCATGAGATTCAAACTTTTAAAATGCTGATTGTGATTAGTAATATTATGGTTGATAATATGACATTATGAGTATAATTGGTTACGCAATATCCCATCTTGTCAAGGATTTTTATTTGGTAAATATTTGACTTTCCTCAGCAAGATTTCAATTTTTAAAGGCTTGATATTTTCCTTGATCATGGAAGGAATTGCAAATCATATCAAGAAGATTCTCAATTAGCTAAAAATAGACTGACCATTGCATGATTACTCAAATCAGCCAAAAATAGTCACTTAGCCATTACTTGCTGAAATTGTGTGATACTCAAGGACCCTAAACTGCCGTTTAAGGCCTTGAACTGAAGTTGAAATTGTAGATGAGTCTAACAGTTAGTTTCCGATGATTCCTCTAAGACTTTGCTATAAATACAGAAGTTGGTTGAGGGTTGAAGAAGACAAGAAGAGCAAGCACTTATTGCAATGCACATTACTCGAGCGCTTATTGGTATACATTAAGGT
>NCQT01075813.1:42049-60198 GCA_002740465.1 Stenocereus thurberi | reverse complement strand
TGCCCAGCACATGAGACCAGGGTTCCTTTTCTTATTTTTCCTTTTTTTTCGAGGTTATAAAAGGAAACGGGCTGAGAATTTTGGGTATGTTTTAAGTTCATATGGCCTAATGCTTCATTTTCGGCATTTTTTCATCATTTTTTCGCATTTTTTTCAAATTATTAAATACCTGTAAAATAAAATAACATCAAATAAAAATCAAAATATAACAATTATTTCGAGCATAAATCAGATATAAAAATATCATAAAAATAGCATATTTTTAGCATGAACAATCATTATGTGGAGTTCGATGCTAGTTATGTCGGTGATGTTGTGGTTGTGGATGAGTTGTTTCGTGGATATCACGCAAGCTAATGTAGTCCTGAATAGAATCATAAAAGTACGTATCTCATGAAAGTTCACCCATTTTGTGTCTTAGGAGATGAACACCTATATAGGTAATGGTACATTATGGGGAAATTAATTGTGTTATACTTTTAGACAGTTGTGATGTATGGTCAGTGTGGTATGTTTTGTGTAGCCGTCTGTATAGTTGGATGGTTGCAATGAATATTGTGATGTATGTATGTATTGTATATGATCATAGAAGGTGTGGACTTGTGCTTCATATTTTGTACTGTTGTGGGAAGCGTAGGTGCAAATAATATGTGTGGCACTGTGAAATGACAACCTAGGTAATTTACATGTTATTCGATATGAACATGAACCACATCTTGGGATATCAGCTTATAATTATAAGAATATGAACCATTTTGTGTATGCCGTTGTGTTTGTTAAATGCAGCCTAATTGCTACAAACTTAATTTAGTAGAAGTTCATTCTATGTTTCACTTTCCAATACATATCGTGTGATCTCTATTTTCCGATATAGTACAGATTTGACATAGTCAAATGAAGTTTGTTAATGTTAGATGGTGAGTTCGAAAATTTGATAATATTAACACCCTTTAGACTTTATTTTTGCTTGAAAATAAATATTATTTTTAGTGTTTTTATATTATGTATTATTTTGTTAGGTAGGAGTTAATAAAATTGGAAAAATTGTTTCAAAAAAAGAGACTGCATGTGTTGAAATATGGCCTAAGCTATCGAGTTGGCCAAAGTGCATACTCTTCCCCCTGTCAACTCCTAACCCATACCCCCTACTTTTCCTCTCTTTCTTTTCTTATTGTTCCTCCTCTTCTCAGACTGAATCACCCCACAGAATCCCAATTCCCTGCTTCTCCCCCTTCTTTTTTGTTCAAGCTCAACAGAAGCCGCCAATTTTCTCCTTCTTATTCTCACAGTTACTTATTTAGGCCAGATATGACTGTCAAGTGAAGATGAGACCCCAGATTGAGTCAAATTTGCAGTAGAATTATAGACGAGTGCCAAGCAGCAGGTTCAGTTGATTCAGATTCTAATACGATTTTTGTGGGAGTTAAGCGAAGGATTAGGGTTGTAAATTCATGTATAAATAAGGGTGGAATGGGAGATGTAGATGTCAGTTTACTAGCCTTAGTTCACTGTAATTAACTCTTTATATGTTTTTAGTCGTCTGTTCCACATTTTGGCATTCTGAGTTCCTTTCCATTGTTCGTTCAAGGCCATAACAAGCCATTGTTGAAAGATTTGAATAATTGGATAGCAATTTCATTCTAGATTTTGGTTATGTAGTTGAATGTATTTGTGGATTTTTTTCCATTCTCCCCCGTTTGAATGCTTTGTTTCTTCCATTCTCATGCTCTGTCCATTTTCCGTTTTAATAGTGCTCTATATTGCATCGCTGCCTTGCTTGTCTTCTTCTTTGTTTAACTAACTTAACTTTGTTTTGTTTTGTTTCCTTTGTTCATTTTCGTTCTCAGTAACCCTCCCTGTCCTTTCATTTTCCCGCTTTTATCTGACTCTTTACAGTAGTTGTCTCAGGGTTTGAGGCCTTTTCTTTTATATTACTTTATGCTTTTATCCATTAGCCACCAACTTGCATTAACGTACCTTATCATATTCTAGCTTTAATTGGCGCAAATCCCTAGCATTTTATTAGTTTTTTTTATGCTCTCACCTAGTAGGTGCTGTTCATTAATTCATTTCATCCTATTTTATTTTTATTTTCTTTTTATTTCATTTCATTTCATTTTATTTTATTTTGCTTTTTTGGTTAATATTTGGTAGGAACTCTTGAGTAGGGCTAGCCCAAAAACTCGCAACAATCTAAAACCAGCAAATTCCCCCCCAGTAGATATGGGTATGGGTAGTGAAAATGGGAAAAAACAGGCAAGTATTACTAAAATGGGTACGGGTATGGGTAAGGGTATATGTATAGGTTCTATCCACCCAATACCCGTTTTATCAATACTCATTCCGTACGTAGCCTATATTTATCTCATATAAAACACGTACCTGTTTGTTTAACATTTTAATTTGTTATTTGTACTTGGATAATTTCCTGGTTGCATTGAGTTATATGATATTCAAAACTTTGATGAGACATTTTTTAGAAACTGCAACTGTAAAGTGGTAGTTTATTGCTTTGATTTGCAAACTTTTAGTGTATTCGACCTGATATGATGTATTGTTGGAAGTCTCGCGTTAATGTAACATATTGGTTATTTGATGTCAAATATAGGTACAAAATGGGTTGAATTATTTTTTGTCTATATATACCCGAATAAAACCCACATAACTGCCATGTCTAGGGGGTATGGGTATGTTTATAGCTTTACAACATGCGATGGATGTGGGTATGGGTATGGTATGAGTATGAATTTTGAAAATGGTTAAAGGTGTAAGTATGGCTAAACTCATCTCGTACCCACCCCATTGCCACCCCTACTCTTGAGTTAGTTTAGTGGGTTTATTATTGTTTAATTTTTTCGTTAACTTGCCTACAAACTTTATTTAACTTGGGGGTAGAGTCTTGAGTACGGTTACTAATTAAGCTAACAAAGTGGAGTAAATTAATGCTATCATCTTCGTAGGATGACTCGTAGTCGCTGGCTCATAATATAAGTTGACACCATGCATTTTCGATAACTTTTTACTTTAATAAGTTTTTTGCGCTATTGCTGAGAATGGTAGGTATTCAATTAACCACTTCTGCTTTGCTATCTTAGATTATTCTTGAATCTTTTATTAGTCTTATAATTTATTTTACTTTTATTTGAGTGGCTATAGTTAGATCATTTTTTAGTTATTTATTTTCTCTGTTGTCAAAAAAAGACCAAAAATACGATTCTGGGTGTGGACTTGCATGATTATTTGGGTTAGGGAGCCTAAAAGAAGAAAACTCACTAGGATCAAACCTAAAGCTAAGCTAGAACTTGAAAAAAGGCTGGACAAGATAGAAATGAAAAAGCTTTGAATGAGATTTTTCACCCTCCAAATTCAGCCATACCTTTATGTTTTAATCTGCTTGTCCTAGATGCTAATGTGAATCTAAAATTAGAACCACACAACATTCAGATGGTTCCTAAATTCAATGGACTTTAAGAGCTTATTTATTTCTTAGTGAATCTAAAGCAGTGTATAATATAATACATTTTCATAATGTGCAAATTGATGTGATTATACTGTGATTTGTTATCTTTAAAAGATAATGCTAGATGGATATATAGTTGTCCTGCTAACTGTATTTCTCGTTGGAATGATCTTTTTAAGGTCTTCTTGTGAAAATATTTTCCAAATATTTAAAGTGTTAAATTAATGAACGAAATTAATCAGTTATTCAGTTTGAAAAAGAATCTTTTCAAAGGTATATGGAAAGATTTTAGAACCTATTAGCTTAGTGTCTCTACCATGGTCTTGAAAAGTGATGTCTTTGCCAAATTGTGTATGAGGGTTTGGACCAATAGATTAGAACTATGCTAGAGTCTATGTGTCAAGGTGGATTCATATCTAAAAATTCTACCAAAGCTTGGGAATTCTTAGAAGACTTAGCTAAAAAGACAATGCAATGGGAGACCCCTACAGATGATAGTTTGAGTTTTAGAATCACCTATGGTAAGCGGGTAAGGATTCAGTGTCAAACTTTAGCCATATACGAATAGGTTTACAGCTTTAGAGAACTAGTTAAAGGAGTTGACTATTCAGCAGCCACATGTTATTCAAAGTGCTTTTATGTCATGTTTTCACCATTAATCCCCATGCCATACCTTGACTGGATGCTCCTATTATGCTTATCAATTGTCAATTGGAACTGAGAAAGTGAATATGACCTCTCAAAGGCTAGGAAATGACCCTTTTTTGCACCAACACCAACCTACAATCTAGGGTGGCGGAATCGCCGAACCTTTTCATGGAGTCAAGGTCAGAACTTAGGAGAACTTACCACACAGACTAGAATGCTTCATGGAAACACTTCTATCCAACCTCACTAAGCACCTAGTTTGCCTCCTCCCCCTATTACCCACACACAATCACCTCTAGCCATAATGAGATAGATAAAAGATTTAACAATTTAGAGAAACTATAGAATAGCCTTGAGAAGGTAATGAGGACAATGGAGGAGCAGCTGTCTCAGCTAGTCACTGGTAATGGGGAAAAAGAAACACTTCCTAGTCAAATAGAACCTAAACTGAATGTAGGTCCATCCTTGATGTGAACACCAATCTAGGATAATGTGAAAAGGGCAATAACTTTGGTGACGTGAGGTAGTTTAATTGTGGATGTTCCTATCCAGCTTTCTCCACCTCTGTCTCCACCAATTAACCTTGAGAATGATTCTGTTTATACGGATGCTACTGATAGCACCCTAATTGATCCTGATCCTAGCTATTGACTTAATTGACCCTAAGGAGACTAAGAAAGATCAGTCTGAGAAGGGAGATGACATATCTCCCCCTTCGACTATTGAGCGAATCCATAAACCTATCACATCCTTTCCAAATAGGCTAAGGAATAAGAAGGACCAGACCCATGGTGATAAGTTTAAGGAGATCTTATCTTAAGTCAAATGGACATTCTCCTTCTATATGCTATTCAATAGATGTCTCCCAGTACTAAGTTCTTGAAAGAGTTGTGCACCACTAAGAGAATGACTAATGCCCCAAAAAAAGCTTTCTTAGCTTCAAATGTGAGCTCCATTATCTCACACCAAATTCCAGCTAAGTATGATGGCCCTGGCTACCCTACCATTTTCATAGTTATAGCGGATCAGACCATTCATAGGGCATTATTGGACTTAGGGGCTAGTGTCAATTTTGCTTCCCTACTCAGTGTCTCGGAGTTTTGGATTGGGAGAGTTAAAACCCACTAGGATAATCCTCCAGTTTGTCAACCACTCCACTAGAACCCTTAGGGATGTAAAGGACGTGTTAATTAAAGTGGGTGAGTTTATATTTCATATGGATTTTATGGTATTGCAAGCTGGCCTTCTTGCTAACCCTGAGGCCCGAATACCTGTCATTCTTGCTCAATTGTTCCTAGCTACTTGAAATGCCTTGATCAATTGTAGGAATGGTATGATGCTGTTGTCTTTTGAAAACATGACCATTGATTTGAATATTTTTAATCTGCGAAGACAACCTACTGTTTTTGATGAGATTGATAGTGTTGATTGGTTAGATGTGTATATTTGTGATGATTCATGATGATGGTTTGATGGAAAATAATCTTTCTAATGAGATTGATTCCCTCTCTCCTAATTCTCCTAACTCCCCTTCTTCTATTGCACATGCTTGTAATTCCACATTAGATTTGAAACCTTTACCTAATTATCTTAAATATGTATTTTTGGATCATAATGAGACCTTTTCTTTGATTATNGCATCTGACCTGAATGAGGACCAAGAAGGTAAACTATTGAAAGTACTTAAGGGCAAACAAAGAGGCATATGGTGGACTTTAGGTGACATAAAAGGTATTAGCTCCTCCGTTGTATAACACATAATTCATCTTGAGGAGAATGCTAAACCTTATAGAAACCACCAAAGACGTCTGAACCCTACCCTGTAAAAAGTCATCAACAAAGAGGTCATTAAGTTGTTAGGCCACAGGATAATCTATCAAATTTCTGATGACGAGTGGGTCAGCCTAGATAAAGTCGTTCTTAGGAAGACTGGTATTACCGTGATTATGAATGATAAAAATGAGTTAATTCCTACTATAGTCCGGTCTGGGTAGCTTGTTTGTATGACTAAGAAAACTTAATGCAGCCACTAGGAAAGACCACCTCCCTTTTCCTTTTATAGACCAAATGCTTGAGAGGTTAGCTGGACATAGTTACCATTGCTTTGTAGTTGGGTATTTTGGCTACACCAAAATCTCCATAGCTCCTAAGGACCAAGACAAGACTAGTTTCACATGCCTCTTTAGCACTTTACCTTTAGGAGAATGTCGTTTGGTCTTTGTAATGCTCCTGCCACTTTTCAATGTTGCATGATTTCTATGTTTTCTGATGTGATTAAACAATGCATCAAGGTGTTTATGAATGATTTTTCTATGTTTAGTTCCTCATTTGATAACTATTTGGGCAATATAACTAAAGTTTTGCAAAGATGCGGGGAGAAGAATTTAACTCTTAACTAGCTATTTTAGGGTGGAGGGAATTGTTTTAGGGCATATAATTTCACATGAAGGGATTGAAGTTGATAAAGTAAAAATTAACTTGATTGCTCATCTCCCCCTCCCATTTGTGTGAAAGATGTTAGGTCATATTTAGGGCATGCAAGATTTTATAGACCCTCATTTATCAAGGATTTTAATAAAATTGCTAAGCCCTTGACTAACATTTGAGCTAAAGATGTGTCTTTTCACTTCTAAAATGAGTATTTAAGGGCATTTAATAGGCTAAAGGAAGCCCTGACTTATGCACCTATCCTAACCCCCATCTAAGGACAGCCCTTTGAGCTAATATGTGATGGTTGTCACTATGTCATAGGGGTTGTCTTTGGACAACATGTAGGCACGAAATCTCATATCATATATTATATGAGTCATACTTTGAATGAGCCCAATTGAACTATAATGTGACTAAAAAAGAGTTTTTAGCAGTTATGTTTGATTTTGAAAAATTTTGACCCACCATAATTAGCTCTCATGTGATTGTCCATACTGACCATGCTGCACTTAAGTATCTCTTCTCCAAGAAGGATGTAAAACATAGACTGCTTAGGTGGATTTTGCTCTTGAAGGAGTTTGATTGTGAGATTCGGGATAGAAAGAGTTCTAAGAACCTCGTTGTTGACCATCTATCGCGGATCATCATGCAAAAAGAGAGTGAGTCTCCCATACGTGAGTGCTTTCCTAACAAGCAACTACTTATAGTCTAATCTGAACTATGGTATGTTGACATTATGAACTACCGAGTGACTGGGGAGGCACCCCTACGTTGGAGTAAACATGATAAGGACCAATTTATCTTGTGAAATGTTTCTATTGGGATGACCGCCACCTATTTAAATATTGTTCTGATTAGATTTTTAGGAGGTGTATCTCTGACAACAAGATTAGAAGTGTCCTTTCTTTTTATCACGACTAAGCTTGTGGAGGGCCATTTTAGCGGGAAAAAAACAACTGCTAAAGTCCTTCAGTGTGATTTGTATTAGCCTACCTTGTTTAAAGACACCCATTTTTATTACAAAAGTTAGCCTAGGTGTCAACAGTTTGGAAAAATCAATAGGAGAGATATGATGCACCTTAACTCGATTATTATTATTGACATCTTTGATATTTTGGGGATTGATTTTATGAGGCCAATTCCATCTTTTGAGAATGAGTATATTCTCCTTGCTGTAGACTTTATATCTAAGTGAGTAGAGGCAGTGCCAACTAGGACTATTGAGGCTGGAGTCGTTGCCAATTTCCTTAGAGAAAACATTTTCTCTAGGTATGGCATGTCAGGAGCTATCATTAGTGACCAGGGTACTCATTTAACAATTGTTCTTTTCATGTGTTGTTGAACAAGTACTCACCATCCATCATTTGGCCAGCACGTATGATCCCCAAACTAGTGGCCAGGTAGAGGTTTCTAATAGATAGATCAAATAGATTTTGGAAAAAACTATAAGCAGAAACTGTAAGGATTAGTAGATAAGTCCTTGATGCTCTATGGACTTCTAGGACGGTTTTTAAAACCCCTTTAGGCATGGCCCCTTTTAGGGTATCCATGGTAAGCCTTGTCATCATTTTGCAGACATGAGTACAGGCTATGTAGGCCATAAAGACTTTGAAGTTTAACTTAAAGGTAGTTGGGATAGACAGGAAGCTATAGTTGAGTGAGTTGGAAGAAATCAGAGTTGAGGCCTATGAGAATTCTAGGATGCATATGGATAGAGATAAATTATTCCATGACGGGCATATTCATTGGAAAGAATTCATCCTAGGTTAGAACGTGTTGCTTTATGACTCTAGATTACACCTTTTTCCAATTAAGTTGAGATCCCGTTGGACTAGTCCTCTTATTATTTTTCACATTTTCCCACATGGTGTTATGAAGATACATAACCCCACAAGAGCTACGCATTCTAAGGAAAATTGACAAAGGTTGAAGCCATTTCTGGAGCCACCTGCAGAGGATAGGGAAGTAGAGTCTCTGATACTCTACGAACCCGACTACAAATTTAAGATTAACGATATGAACATTAGCTTGGATGCATCGAGCATTCAATTTGATACTATTGTTCCTTTGTACAGATATGATTTTGTGTATATATTTTATTTTATTTTATTTTGTTTGTTTTATATTTTTGTGCCTTTCATTCTAATACTTTTACATGCAATAGAGACATTGCATTGTTTAAGAGTGTGGGCAAGGGCCTTTGTAGAATTTTTTTAATTTTTAATTTTAAATAAAATTAAAAATACCGAAAAGTTCTTCCTCCTTTTTTCTTCTCCTTACTTTGTTATGGGGAATGTTTACTATTTAACTAGCTTGACCCCTTGTAACTTAGTATTAGGCTGTATGTAGGTAGGTACATGATAAAAAAAACTTACTCCTAAGTGTGGCATTCTGTGCCCCAGTTCTAACCCCATCGTTCCATTATAACTATGAGTCTAATCCTTACTTTGTACATCACTACTGTCTTAGGGTCCTAGGCTTTCAGGGTTGATTCTCCCACTTGTCTTTGTGTTTGCTTTCAATTCAAATAAAAAGAAGAAAAAAAAGAAAAAATTCAACGTTGGAAATAACAAGTATCCCTTTGACGCATGTGGCACTGGGTATAACTTTTTGAGGCAATATTGCTACTGGAAAAGCTTGCTTGTCATGTTAGTGAGTCAATAAAGTAGTTTATGTCTTGTCAAGTGGGACTAAGGCAAACTCTAGTTAGCTTAATTCCTAGGATGGTGGTACACTTGCACACTGTATACAAGGATGAATACATTATTATGTTTGTGTATTGGTTGAAAAGTTAGAGTATAGATGTCATCAGTGAGGACTTAAAGTCTTCGAGTGTATACCTTGTTTATATACTAGCTACTATATGCGCTATAAGGTCTAGTTCGAATTTTATATTGTCCCCCCTTATGCATTTGTTCAAATGAAGAAATTCACTACAAAAAAAGTAGTTTTTACTAACAAGGCTTATATGTTGGTGTTAGTGCTTTTTCTATTGGTAAAGTTTAATACCAATAGATAAGTATTTGTCACTAAACTGTTGGTGAAAAACCTGATGGTAAAACCTTTACTAACAAATATAAGCACCTGTTGCTAGTGAGCAGTAATACCAAGAAATAACATTATGTAGATACCGTTCCACTTATACCAATAGTTAGTGATTTGCCATTAAAAACCTATTTTACGAACAAAAAACATTATCGGTGTTGCATTTTTTGTTGTCCCGTGCTACAAGTGTTTGGAATGTAAACTCTCTATTGGTAATGTTCTTCCCTTCTTCTTCAATGAATGTTATCCAATAGAATAATCTATTGGTAATAGTATTCCCGCCTCCATTGGTAAAAATCATAATATGTACCCAATTCCTTTTTTTTTTATTTGGTAATAAAATTCATTAATATTGTGAAAAATAAACCTGTAGGTAAAACAATATGACAATCCGATATGCCTGCTATAACAAACTATATACCTTTGGCTCAGTCCTAAATTCATTGGTTGTTCATCATTAAAAAGATACATGACCCCTAAGCATGTTTGCGTGATGTTCAAAGCACTAAAACCTAAACCTTTGTTTAATTGTTAACAAAATATTCACTAACATTCATAAAAAAAATAACGTTAACAAAATATTGAGAGTCAATCTATACTTCATTCATAATGTTCTTCGTTATCTTCATTTTGTTCAACGGATTCCTTTTCATTTTCGTGATTGTTTGCATTTGCATTCTTAGAATCAGCCTCATCAGCATCATCCTCCTCCTCCTCAATTAAATCAAGAAGACTGTCCAATATCTCTATGAAATTGATATAATTAAAAACTTAAATAAGAAATCCAACAAAATATGAATACAATGAACCATGTTCACCAAGAATTAATCCCACTCAAAAGAAAATAAGGCAGTAACCTGTATATAGAATCCAACCTCACCAAAGGTGGTCCCAAAACACACTAACTGAGAACCAACTTACAACAAACAATTCCAGCATCATACACTCAATGTTCCAAAACCAAACCATTGCATCGATGAAGTTCTCTATCACTTGGAGCAAATTCCAAGAATTGCATCATTCCAAGAAAGCATAAGTGATATCGTTGAAGCAAGCAAAGTTTGAGCCAAAAATAAATACTTGCTGTTTCAAAAGCAATTTCACTAAATGAGTGATATTACCAACTTTCTTCTCTAACTTCTGACTTTCTCTTGACTTTATTTGTATTCCTGGTCGATTTTGATTCTTTTAGCTTTCTCTTCCTGAAGGGCACATCTCTTAGAGCTTGAGTGAGAAACTTTGACACCCTTCATATGTCTGCGCACAGCCATATTTGTCATCTCCTATGACTTTTTTTAAATTTCATCTCGAGTAAGAGTATCACATGATTCTTCTTCAATTTGGGTCAACTCTGTCTCAATCATTTGCTGAAGGTACACATAAACACAAGAATTATTGCTTTAAATAACTGAATGGAGAAAGGGGAAAAGAATAGAGGAAGGCAATCCCATAAATAAATTCAATGTGATTTGCACATGAGGGAGGTGTTGAAGGCTCAACTGTTAGAATTACCTTTGCCATACTTGAAGCATCATTCAGCTTGGAGCCTTTCTTTGGCTCATGAGTTTCACCCATATTGAAAGCTTGTCAGTCTTATTCCCTTTCTCCTAAAAAACATACGCGAATTAAGATAGCCTACTTAAATTCACATCAAGCAACACAACCCAAAACATATGTATAATACCTCCTCCTTGGTACGCATACATGCAAAGCTCTTTGTTTCTACATGATGACACATTTTATTGCTCTTATAATTTTCAATAAGTCTCTTACTTCTTTCCTAGTTAACAAATGCAATTAAATGAAATTAACATTGTTTAAAAATTATGATATGGCATGACATGATCTTCAATGAGATACTTTGATGAAAGGACCCTAATAAGCCACTGAGGTATTTTGTCCCCCCGCCCCCAAAAGAAAAAAAGAAAGCATTGTATAAAAACTAGAAAGCTTTAAGTAAATGTAGAGACAATTACATTCCCCTTGCCACATTTCCGGAATGCTACTAAATTGTTCCACGTCTGAGGGGGTATATGATTAGGCCTAGCTTCTATTGCATCATCATGACTTTTACCATCAACATGTTCCACTTTCAACTCAAATGTATGGCCTCTTTAAGAAGCATGCATTTTCTCGATCGCCCATTCGTAAGACTCTTTTCCTTTAGGAAAGCAAAATGAACGCTATGGGGAAAAATATGCAAATAGACCACAAATGATAAGTCAAACTCATAAATAATGATCTTTGCACCTCAATGCAAAATAATGCGGTATGCACACATCCCTTCACCTCTTGCCATGCTTTTTAATGTTGTTCCATTTTTCTCCAATCAAAACAATAAAGTGACAATCTTCTAGGGTCCCGTGCAAGTACACCAATTAAAATAGAAATTTGTCTTGAAGAAGCATGCACAGGTTGAAGATTTTCATTGCCATCAACCAACATAGGATTCTTGCTAACCTTCAACTTGTTAGGTCCACGTCCCTTGTCATTTTTGGGCTTGCCTGTTTGCAATACCCTCCAATTTATGGCGCTGTAACCACCTTGCATTGCTTCAGGAGTTTGACGATTCCCATGATTCCTATCATTCTGCTCAAGCTCTAGTGTGCTCGAATTACTTCCACCTTAACTGAAGTAAAGCAATGAGCTATCAACTCTTCACTTCCAAGTATAAATAGCTTGAAATAAAAAAACACTATAATTTAAGCAAGGTTTCAAATTTACCGCTCAAACTAATGGATGGTATCGAGTTTCTAGGGCTGCAATATGTTTTTCTGGATGCTCACTCGATGGATTTATATGCATTGGACGACGTTGTGACCGTAACAAATATAAGAAATTGTATTAATTAATCAGCAAATTGCGTGTAAATATGAACATAATTTACATTTAACTTACCTATAGAACATGTAACAACCGAAACATTTCCTATCATTGTGCACATCCTTGTTTTAAATCTCCATATGTTTTCTCTGTAAGCCGCCTGCTAACAAAAGAAGCTAGAAAACAGTTTAGTCAATTTATGGGCACTACATCAAAGACACCTAAATATGAGACATGAGGAAAATTACCCATTGAAGTTCTCTAGGAAAACAAAGAGTGTCGAATTGATGCACCATTACGTGGACTAGGCATAGTTACTTGCTTATGTAATGTTTGGTTGGATTTAATGTAATGATAATGTAATGCAATCTAATTTGTAATGCAATCATGATTACGTAGTTTGTGATAATCATAATTACATGATAGTTCTTTTATTACAATACTCTCTTATAGCCAAATAGGTAATAATTACAAAATTATAAACTTATTTTCATTACATGATTGATTACATCTAACCAAATATTACATTAGATCTTGGGCTACGTTGTAATCCTTGATTTGTTAATAAAGTTCTCTCAAAAGTTAGTATATGTTACAAAAAATAAATGATTATTAATAGAAAAATATAAACATAAGTGGGTTGTATATGGGCTTTAATTAACAACCTATTGCCAGTTGATCGCTTTGAATCATTTTCTTCTTGTCGATGGATTTTCCAACAACCATTGTCTCTAAATATGTCTGAGTAATATTGATATAATAATCTGACATATGCAAGTGTAAGTTTATAAATGAGGTGAAAAAGCACGTGAAACACTAATAATGTATACCAAATAAAAAGAATACAAACATTTAACAACAAAGACACACAAGACTATAATAAAGATAGTAAAACAATCGATAAATTGTTTAACAGTGAAACTCAAAAGCTAATGCTATAACAAAAAAGACATGTAAGACTCAAATTAATCAAAATCAGAATCATATAATGTCTCATCTTCTTCATCACTTTCACCACCACTAAAATCGAATTCCATCTCTATGACATTAGTCCCAACAATGGTATGAGCGAACAGCTCATCGAATGTGACTCGTGCTATGTCTTCCCAAACGTCATTGAATCCCTCTTCATACACCGTAGAAGAATTGTTTACTTATAAAAAATGTGCTTCAGGCATAGTATCTTCCTCTATCTCAAATAAATCTCTTGGCTTGGTAGTAGCAATGACCACATGCTAATTCTCTCTTTCGATTCTAACGTATAAAACTCCTGTACTGCTTGAGATGCTAGGACATAAGGTTCATTTGTCCTCCGATGTGATTTGAGGTTAATAAGGGTAAACCATATTCATCTTCTTGATTGGATACCTCTAACTGCGCCCACCCAATCACTTTATAACAAGATCACACTTCGTCGCTCAAGATATATGAACTCAATTATTTTAGTGAGAACGCCATAATAAACTATATTATCCCCTTCATCTGTAATGGAATTCATAAGAACACGAGAATTTTGAGTCTCACACCTCTTGTCAGTGTTCTTTGTTTGCCACCTGAGAGTCAGTAGGAAGATGTCTAGAAATGTAGGAATTCACATAATGTGTTAGCCTAAGTGTGATTAAGTTTTACATACTCAAATGGAGTTCATATGGAAGGACACTTACGTTTTCCTTAAACCACTTTGGAAATCTTGCTTTATGAATTTCATAAGTGTTTCTGTTCATATATTCAGATTCAATGCTAACAGTTTGATAGTAGTCTCTGAAATTACAGGTGATTTAAAAATAGTGAAATTTATTTCAAAAAGTTTCCTAATGATAAAGAAGAAATTGAAGCTTACTTACTACATCTAAACTTGAAGTTCATTAGAATTAAATAACACATAGCTATGTGCTTATTCAATTATGGAATAATAAGCTTGAATGTCTTTCCTTCCAGATGATGCATGACATTTAAGAGAGAAAATAGAAAGTCCTTTTTTCCCTCCATCAACGTCATTATTGTTTCTTGAGGACTTATTCTCCCTCATCTCAATACCATATAAATATCTTGCATAGAAGTTAAACACTCAGTTGCTGTGTACCCCTCAGCAATGCATCCTTCTAGAGGATTTTTATTCTAAACACATCCTTTATAAGCTCTCAAATCCCTACAATAATTAAGTAGACAAAAAGTGACTTTTATGATTCTTAATGCTTAAAAAGTGGGGAGAGGGAAGGGTCGACCATATACCTTTTCTGTAGGATGCATCTAATGATAAATAACAGGACTAGTTACTTGCTTCATATTATAGATAGACAATTAGGTGCACAAGTACGTCAAAAAAGGAAGGTAAGAAAACGGATCTCTAATCGACATAGTGTGATAATCACATGATCTTACAAACTTTCGAAGTCTTGAGGTGTTGTAACCTAGCTCCCATAATTGCATTAATTCATTAATCCAAGGTTTCAAATACATGTCAATATCATTTTCAAGTGCCTTTAGACCAGGCATAAGTAATGTAAGAAAGGAATAAGGTTGCTTAATGCACAACCATGGAGGCAAGTTATAAGTCATTAACACAACTTACTGTATGCTATATTGGGTGCTCATATTCCGAAATGGATTAAACCCATCGCTTGTTAAACAAAGCCTAACACTACATAGATCGTTAGCAAATCCTAAGTGTTTATCATTAAATGCTTTCCAAGGTTCAACATTTGCTGGATACCTTAATTTGTCATCCTTTATGCAACCATTTCCATTCCATCTCATTAATTGAGCTGTCTTAGATGACATATAGAGTCTTTTAACCCTAGGTATCAATGGAAATTAATGTAAAATCTTCACTCAAATCAGTTTACCCAGAGCCAATTGCATCATGTTTCTGTCATCTATTGTTTTATACATTGAAGCATTACACTCAGGACATCTGCTAAGTTCGAATTCATCCTTCCAAAATAAAACATAATCCTTGACGCATGCATCAATCTTTTTATAGCCAAGATCAAATTACTTAATGATTGTTTGCATCTTTTTAAAAGAATCTGGCAATGTTGAATCTTTAGGAAGAGCTGTTTTGATGAGTTTTAAAAAGGCATCATATGTTCTGTCACTCACCCCATACAAAAATTTAAGATGATACATTTCCATAATGAATGAGAGCTCACTGAATTCTTCATAGTCAGGATAGAAGGGTTGTCCAGTGTCATGAATTAACTTAAGAAATGTCTTTGCTTCTTTGTTTGGGCTTGATGAAGTATTAGTAGGCTCATGATGTTCAAAAGCATCATTAATCATCACATTTATATCATGCCGAAATGATTCATGATTTTTATAAGTAAATTCATCATGTACCATGTCATCTTCACTGTCATTATCTTAATGCTTTGCTTCCTATGCAAAACCCAAATACCTTTCTGATAATCAACATCCATCGCTTTTGTAAAGGGATGACCTCTCACTATGTCTCTGTTATAGTAGAAGCGGTTACAGCAAAGTGCACATGGGCATGCAATTTTGTTATCAATGGCCGAAGATGCAAATGCATGATCGAGAAATGCATCTAAATATTCCTTATACTCGTCACTCATTCTCCTCAATTTAACCCACTCTTATCCTTAAACACATCCATAATGATAATATACAACATATGGTCATTAAATTTACAAATTATTACAGGAGGTTTTAGTTGGATGATATAACCACACATATGTAACATAAATAATGAACTATATAACTACGTAAGTTTTAAAGTGTGTGAGAACTAAATGGATTGCAACCACATAAGTAAATGGAGTGATTAAGTGAAAGTAAGGTGAACGTCGAATAAAAATTATACGAGCCTAAGGTATAATGCCATGGCCATGGGGAGACAATCTCACAACAAATAAAGCATGCACTTATAATATGCCACCTAGTTTTGGACAATCACACTAAAAAGACTGCTGCCTAATTTTGGAGTGATTTTGCTGCCCGCAATGATTCTATGTTGTTGCCAACACCAAGCAAAAACCTTTCTCACATGTATCTCATAGAAATCATTTTTCTGATACAATAAATCATAATGGGGTTGACACATAAAAATTAGGTAACTCAAAAGGAGATTAGAATAATCAGACAGGGAGCAAAAGCATGTAAGAAATAGAATAAGAAGTTGACTTTACAATAGTTGACATGCATAAAAGCAATCACAATGACCACAATCAAATATAAAGGCTAAAATAGCCTTGAGCACTGAGCAGCTAGCCACAACATAATGTACAATAAAACAAAGAAAACAAATTAGTAGCATTGAGTTTTACAAAGGAATCATTTGTTTCTTTTAGCCTTGTTAGTTCGTATATGATTCTACAATTTCGGAAGTTCATGTTATCCTTGTTTATTCATTCCAGAAAGCATAGTTACTGAGCACAAAAACTATGCCTTGATAACAAATTCTAAATCCAAAATACTAAACTAGTTGATGCTAGCATTTGGGGATGACCAAGTGGATCCTAAAATGAATAACTCTGCCAACTGCCCACTACCCACCAGCTAGCTTACATGTTAACCATAAAAGAAAATCTCACAGAGGCAATTTAACAAGCATATGGTGTGTAACTTAGAGATGAAGCATACCCAAGATAGAACAGGAAGACCCAAATGAAATGGGATTCAAAAGACTAAGAACCAAACTGAACCCTCTGCAAAGCTACTCCCAAACGGCCACTCAATCCCCCCAACACCTGTGTTGGCAATATGTTTTGACCCAGATAAGAAAGTTTAAATTTTAAAAAAATAGGCATTGAAAGTTTGAATACAGCTTGTAATGAAAGAACCTGCTATTGATGATTTCTGTGACGTGGGAAGTGTGAGAACCCCAAACTCACACACCCATTAGTATTATCAATCAGAAGAAGCAAATTAAAGAAAGTAACCAAGAAGATGAAGATGGGAATACATGCGAAATTGGGAGATACGAACAAAAATAGCAAAGATCGAAAATTGATTGAATTGGCATTAGTGTTCATGCTCCTGGGTTTAAGGGGGTGGGGGGAGGGTTTATTCGTGTCTCTGGTACATCGTTCGTGCTTCTCTACCTCTCTAGTACACCGTTCTTGTTCTAGGTTTGAGGGGGGTGGGGGAAGGGGGCGCTGGGATAATGACAATGAAATTAAATTCTAATAATTATTCAAGTTTTTTTACCAACAAATGATTTATTTTAAGTTGATAATGTTGGTATTGTAATCACACACCAACAACATATTAGATTGTTGGTAATATATTAATAACACCAGCACATTAATTGTCATCTGTTGGGAATACAGGGACTATTACTTCACACCCAAACTTAAAATTTTAATACAAACAAAAACTTTAGTCTATGGCCAAAGCTTATTTTTAGCAACAGAAGTTATTTTATGTCACTAGACATCTGTTGGTAAAACCCACTTTTTTTATAGTGTAAAGCAAAAAAACATCAAAAAGATTTTATTTCTTTTTTTTTCTTTCCATTCTTTTCTTTTTCCTTTTAAAGATTTTGTGTGTATCAGGAAGTGTTACTTGTCCGCCAGGGGGAACCTAGAGGTTGAAATGACTTATTGTATACGCTAAATGCAATCGTAATTTCAACGAAAGTGAGTTAGAATTTTTGTTTTATTTTTCTTCCTTTTTCTAGCATTTTTGATTTCTTAGACTCATGCATGAGTAAAAACAAAGAGTTAGGGCTTTTGTTGAGTCCGAGAATTTGATAATTTTATATCCTTTAGACTATATTTTT
>NCQT01075813.1:8135-18344 GCA_002740465.1 Stenocereus thurberi | reverse complement strand
GGCAAAACAGACTATAAATCAAATCTGAAAATTATAATCACTCTAAAAATCAAAATCTCCCTAATCTAAAATTACCAAGACACTCCTAAAAGGCTACTCTTTGGGGGGGGTAAATGGAACTTATATTAAAGCTAATAATGGAAGGATAAAAATTGACAAACTAAACTAATTAACTAAAAGCAGCAAATAATTATCAAAGGATATCAAATATATGAAAAATGCTTAGCATAATCTATATCCACCATGCAAATTAATATTTATCATTAACACACAAGTCAATTTTTTTCATGAGTTAGACTGTAGAAGACAGCTACTAGCGGATCTTTCCCGTTTTTCTTTATATTTTAGTTTATTTCGGTCCAGCCCTGATATAAACCCTACTAATTTTGATAACCTTCATACCAGCGTAAGAATTTAATCAAACTAGAGCATTATGTATTAGAAAAATATCATCAAACATTTTGTAACTAATTTACCAGCAAATCAATTTAACAAAGACCCATAATGATTACCTAATTAAAAGAGATACGTTTGAGCCATCCATGATTAATTAGGATGATACTAATGCCTAAAAGGTGACAACTTTTGGTATTAAAGCCCTTTAAATTATCATATGAATTCATATTAAACTAACTAGCATGCATTCTAATTAATATAATACGAATATCATAAACGATAAATACTAATCGCTATAGAATCATGAATATAAATCAACTAGATAATAAAGCATGAAACTTGTTTCAAAATGATTAATTTAGCATGGTTTCAAATAGATTATACTAAGCGCAAAGGAATTACTAACTCATATTAAAAATAAAATCACAAATTTCACCCAAATAATGCATGTTTAACAATAATCTAAACAACAAAAAAAAACTAAAAATAAAATAACCTTACTTAGGCGCGATTGATGAAGATGATGAATGATGAAGTTTGGTGAGGATATGAAGCAGTGTGGCTTGATTGTGAGGAGAAGGGCAGGCATGAGATGGGGAGGAAGAAAGAGCTGCTGTGACACCCTGTGCTATGAACATGATGATGGATTATGCGATTAGTGGATGATGATGATGATGATCAAAGGGGCTGAAAGTGAAGAATGGTTGTGGGTTCATCCTCCAAGCAAGCAGCCGTGGTGATGCTGTGGGTGAGGAGAAGCATTAGCCCTGGGTTGTCATGTAGGGGATGATAATGCATGGAGTGTGATGGAGGAGGAGATGATGAGCGTGGAGGTTGCCATGGTATGGAGTATAGGAGAAGAGGATGTTTGGATGGTGAAGATGATTATGCGTGAGGATGATTTTATGAAGGTAGCTAGGGTTTTTCCTTAGACTCCTTCTCCCCCAAGTCTTCTAGCTCTTGTCCAACTCTTGAAACCCTAACCCAATTAAATAATTATGAAAATAATATTTTTCATAAATTATTAATTTTGGACCGTCTTTATAGCCAAGCATGTAAAACCCAAACTTCGACGTCCTCTCTTCTCCTCTTTATTTAATTATTGCTAATCCTAAAAAATATATAAAATAAAGCAAATTAGATGAAATAATATATATAATACAAGCGGATTATTTAATAAAACAATGCATGATTTTTGGCTTAACATTCACTCCCTCACATATGATTGATTCTACCATAAGTAAGGCAAATAAAGGGTTGCTCTTACTAATGGCTCTCTCCATCAGTGTTTCACTCATAAATAGGCTTTTCTTCCTTCCCTTGCCTGGTTTGGATTTGTAGGGTTTAGATGGAGGTAGTGGGGTCAAAGTCATATTACGACCTTTATGTTTAAATGCATAGGTATCAGCATGCCCATCATGAATCACATGATTGTCGAACAACAAAGGCCTACCAAGTAATAATACATCCACAGAAAGCACATCATGTAGTACCTCCCCACAATGTGCTCCTGCCAAAAATGCAATAAGAGATTGCACAGAAATGGTTACCTAGCTTCCTTGCTTTAGCTATTGAAGAGAATAAGAGGTAGATTGCAGCCTGGTGGGTAACTGAAGCTCAAGAATAAGGGTTGTGGAAGCTATGTTGGTGCAACTTCCTTCATTAATAATACGCTCATACACCTTGCCTCCACTAGTGCATTGGGTATGAAAGATTAGCTCCCTTGAGCTTAGTTCACATGGTCTCTCTTGGACATGGAGTGCTCTTCGAATTAGCAAGAGTTCACCCACATCCGAAGTGATCACAATTTGATCCTTAACCTCGGCCTCCTCCTCACTAGTTACTTCCTCAATAGCTTGAATTTCTTCCATTTCTCTAATGGTGAGAGCCCTCTAGTTGGATAATCTGCTTGGAAGTATCCATATCCATGGCATTTGAACACTTTTTATCCTCTAATTTCTTTCAAGGTTCACTAACAATCCCTTTACCCTCTTCAAGGACATTGACGGGTGTAGGGTGGTCTCAACTTTATCAGGGAAATAGTAAACCTTGCAGGTACTTTGAGCGCAAATAGAGGAAGTGATTTGAAAGGGTTTTGGATCCTTAAGTTGCTTCTCAACCTTGATGGCTAGGTGACACACATCAGTAAAGGATAAGTAAGGTTGTAGATTCACTTTCTTAGCAATGCTAAGAGATAACCCCTTGATATACCTAGCAATCTTGATTTTGATTTCTTCATCTAAGCCAACCCTCATTTGCAGTTGTTCAAACTCCTAATGTACTATTCTACCTTTAGATTCTCTTGGTTGAGAGAGGTGATCTTGAGGTATAGTTCTTGTTTGTCAAAAGCAAAAAGTTATAGTGATTGTCACACATGACAACCACCATAGTTTCTTAAATCTAGAGCATACATTTGGAATAAATTGACCTTAACTGTTGATTTTATTTTAGTTTTTGAATATTGAAAAATCTATTGTAAAAATCACGAAATATATCTAAATATTGATAAAATTATTTTCTATATGACATTGTTTGGCTGCTCTCCAATTACATATTTCCAGTGATAACTAGTTTTCCAACGACGAATATTCTGAAGGTTTCGCTCAATTGAGGTTTCGGTGACAACCATGGCTTCTGGTAGCTACCCTCTCGACAAATCGCTCTCTTCTGGCGTGATTCCGAATGTACCATCGTTTTCGACATGAAACTATCCGTGGTGGCCAATAGTCATTGCTGATTCATCCTCTCTCACCTCAGTCGCATATTTCTAGTAAGCTATTGGCAATAATCTGACATCCCTTCTCGCCTTTACTTTGTCCCGGTCGGTGGCAGCCCATGTTGTAGCCACTATCGTGGGCCTCAGCGGCTAGAATTTAGGTTTGTTGTTTAGGTTTTTTTTTTTAAGTCTTTGATCATGAAGAATGTATTAGTTATACTAATGTTCGTGCAAACATTAACACAAGCATGTTGGGCTGGGTGGCTAGGCTGCTGTTGTTTGATTACCATGGCCCGAGTTTGATTCTCATTGTTAGCGTAGTTTTTGAATGAGAAGAATGTTATTCCATTTTTTATTTTGGAAACATAATTTGTATATTTTTATGGCATTTTGTTTTTGTTTTGGGAAACAGAATTCATCATCTCATAAAACAAATTTGTAATCCAATTATAAGATAATATTTTATCCATTTATTTGATTTTTTCCTTAAATAATATCTAATGACAACTTTATTTGGTATAGAGCTCCTTTTGTAAACCATAGTGCATGAGTTAATATAAATTTGTGAAATATTCTATGTTCCATCCGTTGGATATGAACAATAAAGTCATGAAAACCTCTAATATATGGATACTGCATTAAAGAGCTTTGGTGAGCATGGTGAAAGAAAGGTTTGATTAGGGTGAGTTTAAAGACTCTAATTGTAATTCTGCTTCTTTTTAAATTTTTATTAATTGAGTATCTTTGCTTGATTTTTGTTAATATTTATATACAGTCTTTTTGTTTATAATTTATTTGGTCTTGAATGAAAAATTAAAAGGTAGTTACTATCCAAACTTCTTTTGCAATTGAACTTTTCAAGGGTTAAAAATTACAAGTTTATAGTTTAGACTGCTTAGAATTAGGAGCTTAGTGTATCCCCATTCCTTGGATATGGTGTAACATTAGTCTATTATTAATTTTGTTAATTTTGTCTTGTAGATTAATAAGAAGATTTTGGGTGAGAATTCAAATTATCCTTGTAATTGCACCAAAAATTTTGAAAATATATTAAGAGCTGGATACTTTTAAAAACATGGTAAAAAATCTATCGGACTTGATTCTATTAAGAACATGGTGTTTACTATGCATTGAATTTGTAGTGATTAGTTTAATCAACATAGTAAGTAGGATGGTCAGTTGAAAGACAAATTTGACATTCCATTCACCACTCACATTACCACACAAAACAATGATGCATCCAAAAAAAATCAAAACCACCACATAATTCACCATTTATGAATGCTAGTAGTGAAGACCTTGGTCAGCTAAATGCTAAAAATGCTAAGAGAGAACTAGATTTTAACATCAAATGCAATGAAAAATCACCGATAATTGCATTTGAGATTCCTGAAACCTTAAAGTACATAAACTATAACAAAACTGACTTTAGCAATGGATTACTCACAATTAGAGACAGTCCTCTTCCTCTAAATCATGCAAAAAAACAACAGCCTTGCAGACAAAAAATGCAGAAACAATCTAATGAAAAGATTAAAAAACAATATATTCGTAAAAATAAAAGATATAAATTTGAGGTCATTGGTGCAAAATATGGGTTCAAAGTCAGCAACTGAGAAGGTAACAATAGGGAAGTGTCGTGCTTCAGGAAAGAGGATGCGGTGAAATTTAAGATCTATCGCAGTGTGCATCCCGATAGACAATAGTTAGGGAGATATAAATATGTTAATTTAACATTAAATAAGCACAGATGCTTGTCACTAGGGGTAATGTGTGAATCCAAGCCTCAAACACATCCAAATGAGGGTGAAAAAGCCTCAATCTATTGCGGTCTTGAAGGAGAGAACTTGGATAGAATTTTTTGTAATTTTGAACTTATAAAAAGATGAAAGGGTGATGTATGTAACCTAGGAAAGTCAAGTGGAGTTCAAGAAGGAGTAGAGAATCCAAAAACAAATAAGAAAAGAACTCAAAGAACATAATACCTCAAACTGGTCTAATAGGATAAAGGCAACTCACTCGACTAGGATAAGCCAACGGCACCAGCTAGAGAGGCAGTTGGGCTATTTCTTTCATGCTTAAGGATACAGAATTGAATCACCACCAAAAGCAAGAAAAGAAACCTAGTAGAACATCACTTGAGCTAGCCAACCCAAGCTAAAGAAACTCGAAATTTACGAGAGTAAAAAACTCAATTCAGTTTTTCATATATGTTCAAGCTACCTTCATACATTCCCAGAGGCTCCATCTTTAGTGTTTATGTAATGCCCTCAAATAAAACATGCTCCACTGTATGCATTCTCCTTAATAAATCACTGAATTAGGACTAATAAACTCGATAATAGGGGCGTTATCGCCATCCAAAATGACAAGGCTTGAAGTATGTGTACTAGAAATAATATAGTTAGGCATAGCTTGAACTACACACATTCAAACATTATCAAACCATATACAATCAATTATTAATCTCAAATACGATCTAAACACCATAGTAAAGTGATTCACCTTATAATCTACACCTTCATCCACTGAAGATTTCAAAATATGGCTCTAAAATATGCATGTACTATATGATTGATTAATCCCTCTAGATTCCTTTGCTTAACTTATTCCTTTCAGCTGGTTTGCTAGCATGAGGGCGATTCACTGAGCATTTTCCTAAAACAAAACATGAAAAATATTTCGAAACGTGAGCCGAAGCTCAGTACATGCATTCCTGTACTGTTAAATGATCTCTGCATAAATAGATTGGGTGCCCACGTTGCAATTCATTTTAAATCAAAACAGTGAATGAGATGAATATAAATTGCAATTGAAAGTTATTATCTGATAGTGAACCCCTTGATACTGTTACAATCTATGGATAGGTGTACACCTGCTAAGCCAATCGGGGGACCTGGCCTGAAGCCGTGCGGGTAACTGAAGGGCAATGCCCTGTAATTGATAACTGATGGTGTCATTAATTATGTGATAAATCACTGATTAAATTGATTCATTGATGTACTTATAAAAATATTATCATTTTAATAAATACGTGCTGATTTCGAAAGATACAGGCAATGAGCGTGCCTCAATCTCACTTGATAATACTTATGCACAATGGGAAGTGATAGATTAGGCCCCAGTTCTGCTTAAGAAATGTAGTTATAGGTAAATGCAGTTAGTAAATAACTTTCACTCCCATAATTTGTAACTTTATAAAAACTAATTAATAAAAAGGGAATCCACCATTCAAAAAATTCAGCATAAGATAAGTGACACTAAAATAATTTTTAAAAATTAATAAGTTAGGGTCATTAAACTCGAAGTAAAACAAATTGAGCAAAATAGACCAAAATGAAATAGTTGAGGTGATAATGGAAGTATTTTAATGGATACAAATGGAATATGGGTTTTTGATATTTCTGCAATGAATAATAGAAGGTTTAATAACAAGAGAGGTGTTGTGGGGTTCAGGAAAGCTCATATAACCTTAGCTTGGGTCATTACCCTCTTTACTTCTCTAATTTCATTATCATGCCCATTTAACTCAGTTTTCCAACCCTAATAAGCTTCTATACAAAATGAAAGTTGTTGAATTCACTAAACTTTGTAATTTCTTTGCAATATCCATAATTGTCTAGAAATTCCTGATAATATTTTCAAATGCCATGATTTCTTTCTTCCTTCATATTACCATTTGAAGGTCCACTTTAGAAAATCCACATCTTTCGCCCCCAACCTCCAATTGAGATATAAAACCTCAATATAGAAAGCTTAAAAATCACTCAAAACTTTCATTCATAGTGTAAAATATAATTACCATAATAGGGTTCTTAAAATTAGGTTAGAACATAATTGTGCACAGCATGGGTCCATCCTGTACGGTCTTGGTAAAACGGCCATAATATTTTCCACACAACTCGGAATAAAGTGATTCAAATGGAATTTAAAAGATAACTCATTGATCTATCTACACACCAAAGATCATAATTTGTGGCTAGGTCAATTATTACCCGTTTATTGACAAAATAACCCTTATTTTATGCTAGTTCACAGCAACACTGCTTTTGCTTTCTCATTTCTTTTCACATAAATCCCCATCTAAAATCATTCCTTAAAATAATTTAACAAATCCTTCTTCCTTCTCATCACCTTAAATGGCTATATTACTCAAAATCACTACGTGATCATATTTACAAATTTTACAATCATTCCTTTAATTCCATAACCCATCCAACCTCTAATTGCCACCTAATTTAATTCAAACAACATACTTGATTCAAGAATCAAATTAAATCATGCATGGTCATAAAACCCTAGGTTACGTCCATTTCATATTTACATCTAAAGTCATGCAAAACCACTTTTCACAACATCATAGTCACTTTTTATGCCAAAGATTACAAAAATTAAACCATAGTCAAAGTTCATCATTATTAACACCAAGCTTGCATGATCATATATGATCTCCATTCTTACATGTTTTTGTACTTAACTAACTCAATAAAATATCAAATCAACACTTGTTTATATCAAGATAATATGATCCATAATCAAATCCAAGTGAAAACCCAAAAGTGAATATGATTAGGATAGGATTTTACCTCACTTAAACTTGAACATATGAAGATAGAGGTGGTGCTTGGTGTTGGGTGAGGTGTTAGTGTTGGCTGGTGGCAGCAAGGGTGGCCAGTTGGTGGCTAGAGTGGCGGCAACAGGGCTGAACAGTAGTAGCTCCAACAAAGAGGGAGGCTGCCATGGGGGTGTGGAGGAGAGAGGAAGAAGGCTATAACTTAACTTGGTGGAAATGACTTGGATAATTATCTTTGATACTTAGCTAGTATTTAACATAAAAAAAGCAGCTTTTTGTTAATCAAAATTTAGTGCAAATGATGGTGATTAACTTAATTTAATTACAACAAAATGTACGGGCCAATTTGAGCCCAAAATGAATTGGGTTGCAATTGAGGCTAAAATGAATTGGGCCAAACTTAATGAATTTGGAGCCAAATTTTTGCATGGTTAAAAATTAAATTTTTGTGACATTATAAAAAAATAATTTATCACCAAATCTTATTTACTGGCGCCTAATATCAATTCACCTGAAATTATTAACATAAATGAAACTCAAATTGCAAAGTGAGACCTAAAATTAATTCTTCCAACCGGATGATTAAATGAGATAAATAAATGTAAAAAATTAATAACATGGATTAATTAAATAAATAAATATGATTTAGGGTAGGCTATTATAGTTTAACCCTGGTTTATTTTCCCACCCTTAAAGTCAATTCACAAAGGGACCCAAAATTAAAAATTTCAGGATGATAGGTGGGGTCTAGGTTAAGGAAAACGGGTTCCTAAAACCAGGTTAAAACTGCCCCCAAATAGCAATCTGGACATTTGACTTTGAAAGGGCTTTGGACGACCAAATGTGTCCAATTTGAGTGATTCTTGATTCCTTAAAAATAAGAAATCTTGAAATTTGTCATGGGGTCAATTTATGGTAACCCGCACTTTCTCTTCTTCTTGCTGTAAGCCATTAAAGTTCACCCTCATGTGCTGCTGGGTTGATATGCGGAACCTTGAACATCTAAAAGCTATAACTTTCTGCTTGCTTGCTTAAAATGGATGAGTCAAAAGTCACATTAAACTTCGGTATGTCTCTTTTATCCCACAATTTGAATCAAATCAAAATCCTTTGTGAGGGAGAGAACCACCTATTTGACTTGGGGTGGTCTTTTCTAGTATTGAAACTAGTAGCATAGGAACAACGGTCCTTTCCTCCCACCAACACTTGACTTGTACTAAATGGAATTACATGAGAACAAAATAGACTTCCTAAGCTTTCATTTGACTACTTATACACCCATAATAAAGCATCTTAGCTAAGGAAAATATTTACACCAAAACTAATATGGCAAACTAGACACATGGACAACACTGACACTTCAGTTTCTATGCCCTATTTTGACAACTGAAACTTGACTTAGCTTGAAATAAATTGCATGACCCAAAAGTAGACTTCATTAGTCTCTAAAAAGCTCACTTTTAGCTTCCTAAATGCATTTTCATTCAGATCAAGGGCTGCACAAAAATGGATAGAAGCTGAACTCGCTTCAATTGATCTCTAGCTTAGTTTCTCAATTTTCCCTTTGGAATCCATGATCCCCATTTTAAAACTTCCTTTTGAAAATTGAACTTTGAAGTTCGAACAGAACTCAATAAAGTGCATTTGTCATGAAATTCAAATAATGAAACCAAAGAAGAGCCTTTCCATGCATGAATTTGTATGGAGCTTACCTCCCATGAAATTGAGTTGAACGAATGATGACAATATCCTTGAAAATATACATCAGGGGAGTGAACATACAATGGTAAGTTAGTAACAGCTAATATATTTTTCCCTACAACTGAGATCCAATAATAAAAAATATGAAACAAATTTATTATAATGTGAAACTTGGATTTTACTAGTTTAAATGATGTGAGTGTCTCACAAAGTACCATCAACGATAATGAAGATAACAAAAATGGTGTAGTAGATCAAGTATAGCCTTTTGTTCTTGTGATTGTTTTCCCATTTTATGTTTGATTTTAATTATATTTTTTCCCTTTTTATTTGCAGGTTATAGATATAGATGATATCCAAAATATCCTATATAAATTGGAGGATGTTGCCTCACATGGCATAACTAATTTCTACAAAGCTTGTTTGCAATTTTCGACTTTAGAAGAAGCTAGAATTTGTAACAAGTTGTTTAACTTGAAGGACAAGGACGAGGCTACTTACAAGAATGTTTCAAAGAGGCTGTCTTTCAACGCATTTCACTTGTTATTATTTTTCCTAAACAAGGGACTGTCAAATTGGGTACAAACATATTTAAAATTATCATTTTATGAATATGCAGGAAGAAATAGATTATTTAAAAATTTTTAATGCAATATTTTACTTCTTTTGTCGACTAACACAATTTTTATTGAATAAGGTATTGATGCATATTTAAATGATTTACATTTGAGGGCGCAGAATGAAGGATATATGAATAGGCTATATATGCCTGCAATGTTGTACGTCATGGACTTTATAAGTATTTCATTTTTTTCAATTTGTA
>NCQT01075788.1:14459-31121 GCA_002740465.1 Stenocereus thurberi | reverse complement strand
TTGGAGACTATAGGCTATTTTTTTATATTCCTAAGACCTAATTAATCAAGATTAAAATATAACATTGAATATCGTCAATAATCTAGGCCTGGAAATAAGGAAATAATCATGAAGGTACTATCGGTATAATTATGAGCCTCCAGTTGCCATTGGGCCTCGGCAACATTTGGGATCATTACACCACATTGCACTTTATGTCTGGCCTATAGTTTTACATTCAATGATTGAGTAGATATTTAGAGTACATTCATGCGAGGCAATGTAAGAGCCCACTAGTCGTACTTCTACTATGTCATGTTCTAAGTCATCGATTCGAGTAATGCTCTAAAATTGGAGTTTTTTGCATTTTTAAAGATTGTTCTAAATATGTTGGGTTTTTAAATGGTTTTTAAAACTTTGTAAGAATTTTAGCCATAAAGAAATATTTTTTTCTTTGTATAGGCTAGCTGTTAGGATTATGCTTTACCTTTAGTAGGTTAGGTAATCATCTCCTAATGATAATGCATAAGACATGCATGCACATAGTCAGTCTAAAATTCTTAAGGCACTAATTTCATGCTTACATGAGTCTCCACTTTTGCCAAGGTCGTAAGGGCAAAGGGCAAAGTATGCAATATTATGCAAGGATGTATGTAGATGCAGGAATAAATGCAAAGGGGTCATTGGAGAGAAAATCAATTTTGAAAGCCTGAAGAGATGTATACAAACAGGGTTCTGTTCGAGTTCTTGCAGTCCTAAGATGACAAAAGCTCTAAATGTGTGTGTCTGCTTGCTAAAGGTCTCACTTATGGGACCAATCACCTACTTCTAGAGTAAAATAGGAGTCCGCCTAGAGACTCCCCTACAAGAGTAAGCTTCTTTGGTCATAGCAAATGGAAGGGTCCACCCAGGATCTCTCCTACAAGACCAACCTCTTATGGCTGGGACAAAAATGATGTCAACCTAGAGTCTCTCCTATAAGACCAATCTTCTACGGCTAGTCCTCTTGGGGTCTCTCTAACAAGATCAACCTTCTATGGCTAGGAAAAAAGGATGCTCACCTAGGGTCACTCCTACAAAACTAACCTTTTACGACTAGGCTAAAAAAAGGCCAACATAAGGCCCCTCCTATAAGACCAGCCTCTTATGACTAAGACAAAGACGACGTCCACCTAGGGTCTCTCCTACAAAACCAGCCTCCTATGGCTAAGATAAAACAAAAGGTCCACCTAGGGTCTCTTCAGCAAGACCAACCTCCTACTACTAGAAGAAAATGGATGCCCACCTAGAGTATCTCCTACAAGACCAACCTCCTATAGTTAGGACAAAAAGGATCCCCACTTATGATCTCTCCTATAAGACTAACCCCATACGATTAGCACAAAGACTCTTACTACCTATAGCCAGGAAGAAATGGATTTAGCCTCCTAGGCTTAGGGAGGGGATATTTATCACTATGATGATGAGAAAGGTGCAGCCCCCTACAACCATGAAAAAAGAGTTCTATCCTTCTATGACTAGGATTTTAAGATGCCTACGCACCTATAACTTGAAAAGGGGGTGAATAGTCACCTACAATTAGGAAAAATCAATCCATAGCCACTCAGACCACGTGAAGAGAAGTATAGCCGCTTAGAACTAGGACGAGATGATGTATAGGCACCTATAACCAAAGAGAAAAGAATGAATTGTCACCTACAACCAGAAAAAAATTGATCCTTAGCCATCTAGGACTAGGTAAAGGGGAGTATAGCCACCTAGGTTTGGATGAGAAGATGCTTAGCCATCTATAACTAGGGATAGAAATAATCTAGTTTCCTATGCTCTGGAAAAGCAAGTTCTAGCTCCCTAGGACTAGGAAAAGAGGGTTCGAGCGACCTATGGCTAAGAATGGGAAGTTCCTAGATTGTGGTGAAAGAAGTTTAGCAACCTATGGTTAGGAGATGATGGTTTTAGCCTTCTATGACTTAGATAAGAGAATACCTAATCACCTAAAACTAAGATGAGAGAATTCCCAGTTACCTACAACTAAGATGAGAGAATGTCTAGTCACCTATAACTAATATGAGAGAATGTCTAGTTACCTACAACTAGAATGAGAGAATATCTAATCAACTACGACTAGAATCAGTTAATGCCTACTCCCTTGTGACTAAGAAGAGAGAATGTCTAGTGACCTATGACTAAGATGATAGAATGCCTAGTGGGCTACAACTAAAAGGGTATGGAACCTACATGTTGTAATGTGTATAATATGCAAACTTAGGTAACATCGGGAAGCTAAGAACGCTGAGGCTAATGCATAATTCCCAAGACATGCACCAAATGTATTAAGCGGAGAAAGACCTATGTCAGTGCATGTCTAGAAGATCAAGTGAGAGTAGCTTACCTATTCCATTTGGATATCCTTGAGAACCTATTAGAGTAACTAGTGGGTATTCCATGTCTCTTTTGATGTCATCCCAAGGTGAGTTGTCTTGGGTTAACTGAGTAGATACCAGTGGATTGCTATGAAAGCTCTGTTTTAAAGCAGTACTTCGTTTCCCAGGAGACTAGCTGTTGCCTATTATTTGTAATTTTTTTTTTCCTAATTCAGACAAAAGATGATGTAAATTGAAAATAGGGGATACTATCTATCCCTCATCATAAGCACTTAGATTTATGTTGATGTGGGGCTAAGAATATATGTGTGGTTCCTGTAGAACTGTGCATACAAAGTCTATGACAAGTCTACATACAAAATGATGCAAAAGAGGGATAAGCCACTAGGAGTACACGTATTGTTGTATGTATAAGTGCATGCATGGATACGTTAATGTAACTACTAGATAAATGCATGGGCGTATATATGCAAGGCATGATGTAATGGGACAAGTCAACTAGGGCTTGATCATAGTTGCCAAGGTGTGGTCTAGAAACAAGTTAGGCTAGCTTTGATGGTTAGGTTTGGTAAAGATATGAAAACTGAGCCTGGATTGGACAAACGGAATCGTATAGAAGGTTGCTCTAATTGGAGGTTAAGTGGATCACCGAGGATGAGTGATCTAAGTTATGGAAAGCTTTCCCTTCTAAGTGATTTTTCTTGGCTGATGAAGCATCGTTCTCCTCAATTCATGTCATAAATATGTATGTACCTTATATCTAGATACTTAAATTCTAAATCTAATACTATATTTAAAGTTAGGGCATCTGGTCCAAGGTTCTTTGTGGTGAAAAAAGACGATATTACTGTGAGGTGAGAGGTTAAAAAGTTCTTTGTAGCATTAATGGTGATTTGACTTGGTGAGAGGATATGAATGTGGGGGAAAGGCTGATTGGAGGTGATGGTAGGGTGATTATGTCCAAGTCTTGAGAAAGAGGGTAGGTAAGGAATATTTCATAAACCCTGAAAAAGCCAAGTTACTCTTTTTTCTTTTTCTTTTTTTAAATATAGGAATTGAGCCTAGATGTTCTGGGCCAAAAATAGGGGTAAGCATACACCAACATTAATAATTTGTGCCCTTTGGTTAGTAGTTATAAGGGAGATACCACTTGTTTTAATTTAAAACTTTTAAATTTATATCATTGAGAATCTTATTCAAGCTTTATGTGGGATAGCTTTTATGGCCAAACCAAAGAAAGGTTACCTACATATCTGGATAGGAATCAGGTCAATCAAAGTTCTAAATAGGTCTGTGATTTGAAGGATATTGTCTTTAGGAGGGCTTTGTCTAGTAAGATTACAGATGTTGGTAATCAGATGCAGGCAGACTCAAGCTAAAAATTATCCCATATATAAACCCCCAAGAGTATGTGGAAAGAAAGGTACCAACTTGTTATCACTTTAAAGTCACATCAGTCTTATTTATTTTGGCCTTTAGCCATCCAAGAAGAATATTCAGATATGTTTTCCCGCATTAAAAGAGCATGTGTGGTGTATATTTAACTAACTGGTCCATAACATGTGCTCTATTGTGACATGTATGCACTATTAGTGCATGTTTACATGAACCACTAATACTTATCACTCCCGCTCATTATCTTTCTTTGTTTGGCTTTCATGATGACTATTGTAAAGATCTTACTATTTCAAAGAATTTTCACTTTCAATCTTTTGCTTTGATAATGTTATCAACTGTTCATAACTTCAACATTTAAATCATTTGGCGAAATGAAAATTCTTTTAGGAACAATATATTTCTTCATTTTTTAGGAAGACCCATTTTTAAATGGAAGTGATAACCATCACTTATTTAAATAAATGTCAAGCATGACAACTTTCAACATTTAGACACAAGAGGTTGAATTTTATTGATGTTGTACCAGTTTAGTTTACATGAGATCATTGCATAAGAACTTTGCAATTGCTATGAACTATACATGCAAGGCAAGTTGTCACATGACCTTTACACATTTATAATTTTTGTGTGACTTTTTTTTTACTTTGTTATTTTTTGTGTTTGTTCATTTCTAGAAATTACTCTACTGCATTGATGGAGTCACATCTCAAGTTCCATGGGTAGGAATCGGTACTTAGAGTGTTTTCCCCCTTAACTGCTTATTTTTTATTTTGGCATCATGCACTATACGCTTTAAATCCTATCACAGGTTTGGGTTGACTTAATCTCATAGAAGTTTAGGTTGGAATTGTATAAACTGGCTTGCATAGGTTAAAAGGAAGATTGTGGCTTACCAAAGGAGGCCTCCCATCTTAGGCAAGCCCTAGTAGTCACACACTTTGTTTTTGTTTTTTGTGATTCTCATAATTTTTTTTCCTTTTTGGTTTTGCACTTTTTGAGTACAATCAGTATTTTAATAGGATGGAAATATCAAAAAGGGAAGGAGGAACAAAGGATGCATGTGTTGATGTTATTGATGCTACTTCTGCCTTGTGATGACAGAATGAGAGTGATGCCACTCTTTTTTGATTCTTCTAGTGTTCAAGTAAGCTCATTGGAATCATTGTTGATCTCTGAGATATAAGGACCAAAATGGTCCCATTATCTATCATTTCTAAAATGAACTATTTTAACCTCAAGCATTGGTTAGTAGAGTGACCTACTCCTCGGTGGTAAATGCAATTGAAACTGCCATCCTATTTCTTGGATCTTATATTTAGCAGGAGGCTTGGCATAGACTTGATGGGGCTTATGAGGTCTTCTCGATTAACTAGCCTAAAAGGTCTTTAAACTCCATGCCTAAGGAAGTACTGACCCTAGAAAGAGTTCTCCTACCTATTGGTATGCACACGCTTTCTTCCTTGGCTCTTAGCCTCTTGATAATGAGCCCTTTTTTGAGGCATTGTATCTCCTTTTCTTGGTAGTTGATGTCACCGGTGAGGTTAACAATCTCTTAGACCATTTTAATGCTACCGCTCACCATACTATTGATGTTCGACTTCTTTCAACCTGAATCATGAATGGTGATTTAGAATAAAATATGAAGGTGAGGTTAGCAAAGCGATGACAGGTTGGCTTAAAGGTCCAACTCAAGAAGGGAAATGATCCTATGTGAAGCTGGGGACCCAAGGTTAGAGAATGAGTTAGAAAGCATAGATCCACAAAAATAGGCATGGTAGAGAAGACCTAGATTGGAGATTCAAAACAAGGATAATAACGTAGATTTGGAGTGATATAGAGATAATGAGGTGAAGACTCAGGGCTAAGGACCTTAGTGAAGTTAGGGAAATGAGGCTAAGTGTTATAGGTAAGGATTTAAAGAGGACAACTACCATAGCTTTGGTCCTAAAGTGAGGCCTAGGAGGTATGTGTGCATAGATTAGGGCCTAAGGGTGACGTGTGAATTCCTATGTCAATGATGTAAGCTAGACGAGGTGAAATCTAGGTAACAACTGAAGGTAAAGCTTATGGGGTCCTAAGCTAAGATTTAAAAGTAAATGCAGTGCAAACTTAGATTTGGTTGGGGATAACAGAGTTAGACTATGGATCAGGGGCCAAATATGATAAGCTAATCCTATGTTCGACTATGCATAATCACACTAACCCTTATGGGCTAAAGGATTTGCATGATGATGTGTCCAAGAAAGGGTTGTGCTATAATCAAAAGGGATTGTCCTAAGTGGGCCAAAATCTAAAAGGTTTAATGAATTGTCCTAGGTTAGGCTACTATGTGTACAAATAGACTTATACAAGGTGAGCCAAGACATGAACAAGCAGAGTCAATCTAAGTCAGCTCTAGACGTAAAATGTCTGAAGGATGCACTATGGGCTAGACGCATACAAGCCATCCTATAGATGTAAATAGGATAATATGAACACATGAGAATGATAGGCCCAGAGTATAATGGACCATGGAAGATGAATGTAAGATGGGGTGACCCATCTGCTTTTCTAGATACATGAGGAAGATGAGCTAGGGTATGAGATACACTAATCTTAAATGGGCTATGATGATGGGCATCCCTAGATAGGATGTGATAATGGACTCTCTTATAAGTATATGAATACATGTGCTATGCTAAATGGGCTAGAAACGCAATAGTATATATGCAAAGAGTCCTAGATGGCCTACTATAAATACATAGATGATGATGATCATGAAAGCTATAAATAATATTACTCTAAATGCACACATGAAAATAACAAAAGAGACCTTAAATGAACCCTTAAGATTGTTGACATAAAGAAAGCTAGAACCTTGAGGTGTCCCTCAAGACTAGGTGAACTAAAGGGAAGCACGGGGCTAACAGCATAAATTAGCTGCACCATTGACTTCCTCTCAACCCCTAGCGAAATAAAGGGTACAATTGCTAGGCTACAGTTGCATCCTATTTGGACCACTAGGGTAGAATTGCAACCATCATCGGTGTGAATCTTGGCATTTCTAGATTCTGTCCACAAGTCCCTAATTAGGATACCCTGCATTCATAGTAGGGTTTGGTTTTTGGACAAGAAGGCTAAAGGAAATAGACTCATTTTCTGGGAGAACTTTCTTGACACATAAACGGTACAATAAGAAGCACTGAGCACTTATTTAATACAATCATTCATATAAGGTTGGATCCTAAATCTACATCTAAAGGGTGCGTAGCAGAGTCCATGGTCATAATATCCAAGTGGGATGGAGTAAACTCTTTTTATCTTTGAAGTGGTTACTTTGAAGAATCGCACCTTGGAGGCAGTGCCACGATCGATTTGGGAAGGGTTGGCTATAGCAAGAAGTTCCACATGATTTCAGACGTAAAAGGATTATCATAGGGACTTGCTTTACTACAAAGCGCTTGATAATTTTTGACATTTACCACGCCCAACCACATATGCAAAGGCACCTATATAGTGTAAATTTTAAACCAGAATACAAAAATTTTAATTGCATTTGTTTCTTTCAAATCTCATCCTCTTACCTACATATCCCCAGTGCAGTCACCAATGAAAGTGCCACTAGTAGCAACGACCGCAATGAGGGTCCCAAACTGGCAACTTCCTAAGGCTCGAGCCAATTCTTTTTCCTTCCTTGACGACCGCCCTCTTTCAGGGGGTCCATTAGATTAGCTTTCTCAAAGTGGGGGTTCCATCTTAAAATGTGATAAGATAAAATGATGCTTTAATTTTACAGAGTCGCTAGCACATTTTTAAAGAAATGTATAAACCTATAATTCTATAGAAAATACTCATTTCCTTCCTTCAATTAAATCCTTTAAACCAAAGGGACATGGGATTTGACTCTTAAGAAGAAGAAGGGTTTTTTTTCTACGAGATTATAATTCTCGAATGGGGATTAAAGAAATGAATCTATAGCTACGAACCATGAGAGTGGATTCAGGGATGAAGGTGTTATCTAATGGATAGTGAAACCCACCATTAGATTGCCCATTTGAATATCAGTTATTGATCATCACGATTTGAATTAAAGAAACATTGCATTTCGGAAGAGAGGAGGAGAGAATAACATATCAGAACGAATGAAGAATTTCTACATTCTTTGTCAAGAGAGAATAATGAATACAATGAATGAATATTTACAAGTGATTAGGGTATATTTATATGTGCACTGCTTCTAACAAAAATTAGTTACATGCCAGGCACCTACCAGCTGCACTCAAGTCTATCCTGTGTTTGTGTACTCTTGCTTTGTATAACTGGGCTTGTATTACTCTCTTTACTACCCTCAAGCCGGAGTGGTGAGGATGAGGAACCATGCTAAGCTTGGAAATGAGATGATTTTGGTGAGGAGAAGGCAAGATTTTTGTTAAAACGTCAACTAACTTTTCACTAGTAGGCATGTATGACAGCTTTAATAGCCCTTCTAAAACCTTTTCTCTTGTGAAATAGCAATCTATTTCAATGTGTTTCGTTCGCTCATAAAACACAAGGTTTTTCTAATATGTATAGCACATTGATAGTCACATAATAGTGTGATTGGTTTTAAAGAGTACACACCAAGTTCTTTTAGAAGTCTAATGAGCCATGTTATTTCTACTACTGCTTGTGACATGGCCCTGTACATAGCTTCAGAGGAAGATATGGAGATGGTGCCTTATTTCTTGCTCTCCCAGCTAATGGAAGAAGAACCAAAAAGGATAATGTACCCTGTTACTGACCCTCTGGTATATGGGCATGAAGCCCAATTTGAATTTGAGTATGCTTGGAGAGTAATATGATTAGTAGCTCTTAGAAGAATACCCTATCCTATGGTGCCTTGAATATATCTTAGGGTGTGATGTAAAGCCTGTAGCTGAGATGTTCTTGGCTTTTACATAAACTGACTCGGTGTTTGAGCTGTAAAGCTCATGTCAAGCCAGGTATGAGTTAAAAAATTAATTTTTCCTATCATTGCTCTATCGTATGTAGGATCAGAGAGGAGCTCTCCATCATCTGGAGACAGCTTGCAATTTAGAGGCAAGGGAGTGGAAGTATGCTTAGACAATGGTAGGAGATTGTCCTTGAGACTATAGTGTACTTCTTTTGTGATAAACCAATTCCTTGTGCTATGTAATTGACTTCCAACCCCAAGAAGTAGTGCAATCTTCTTAAGTCGTTAATGCCAAAATAACTATTCACATGCTACTTAACATTTTCAATCTCTGTAAAGTTTGAGCCATAGACTGTAGTGATTATAATATCTGTGGAAGATTTGTTAATGAATGAAGAATAGTCATTGTTGAACTGTTGATACCCTAATGAAATCAATGTGTTGCTCAGCTTGTGGAACCATTGTCTGCTAGCCTATTTGAGTCCATCTAAGGACCTCTTTAACCTGTAAACCTAATCAGATGGATTGGGGATGCCTTTTTGAACTTCCATGTACACTTCCTCATCTAGGTCCTTATGTAAAAATGCATTATTGACATCTAGTTGTGACAAAACCCAGTTCCTGGAGGTAGCCAAAGCTACAACACTTCTTATGGTAGCCATTTTAACCACTGGAGAGAAAACCCCTTAGTAGTCAATCCCATGTTGCTGAATGAATTCTCTGATTACTAGTTTAGCATTTAGTCTATCCAAAGAGCCTTCTAATTTGAGCTTTACTTTGTAAACTCATTTACTATTGATGGCTCTCTTTTCTGGAGGCAAATCAACTAATTCCCAAGTGTTGTTAGACATCGAGGCATCTATCTCTTTGTTGATTACTTGAACCCAGCCAGGATTTTTAGAAGCTTATTCATATGATCATGGCCTCTAATATTGAGTCAATGTGGACACTAAAGCATGGTGTTCAACAGATAAATCGCTGGAAAGAACAATTCAATAGAAGTAGTCCTGCAAATGCTTAGGCTATTCGTGTGTTCTTGCTGATCTCCTTAAACATGGTTGATGTAAAACCTAATTATGTTGGTCAAAAGCTATGACTGCTGGTGTAGACTTGTCAAATCCCTTATGAGTGAGGATGTTGGAGGACTGAGTATGATCTTGTTGAAGTGAGGTACCGTGGGTGATATTCACTGCATATGATATTAGAGAAAGTGACTGAGTAGTCTGATCTGAATGTTCATCTTCAGTATTCAAAGAACCTGATTGATCTGTGAAGCAATTGTGATTTGGTTCTTGAAATATTTGAATGTCTAGCATACATTCTATAACTAACAGGAAAGGTATATCTGATTGATGCTTGAACTGTTGAAATAGAAATATATGCTCATAGAAAATAACATCCCTTGAAGTGAACACTTTGTTTGTTGTGAGGTCCAAGAGTTTGTACGCCTTCTGTCCATAAGGATATCCTGTAAAAATGCATGGATCGGCTCTCGTTTGTAGTTTATCTCTTTGTCTTTTCAAAGTAGATTCATAACAAAGGCAACCAAAGGCCTTTAAATGAGCATAAGATGGTTTGACCTTATTTAGGACCTCAAAAGGAGTCTTGTAAGCAAGAATTGTGGAGGCCATTTTGTAGACCAAGTAAACTGCAGTAAGTAAGGCCTCACCCTAGTATTTCCTAGGTATATTGGATTGAAATATGAGGGACCTTACAACTTGACGTAGGTGTTGGTGTTTTCTTTCTACTACACCATTTTGCTATGGAGTATCTACACAAGAAGTTTGGTGTATTATTCCTTTGTCTTTGCAAAACTCCAAAGCTATACTTTCCTTAAACTCTATCTTATTATCAGATCTTGTGACCTTCACTAAGGCTTCAAACTGCTTTTCTACAAAGACCATAAAAGCTTTTAAAAGAGGTAATGCATAGCTTTTGTGAACTAAAAGATGAACCCAGGTAGCCCTTGAATGATCACCTACTATAGTTAAGAAAAATTTGGAGCCATTGTATGTGCTGTGGGGACAAGGGCCCTATATATCAACATGTAAAAGTTCAAAACATTTTAAAGCCCTAGTAATGCTCAATGGAAATGAGTTTCTGTGCATCTTACCCATTGGACAGATCTTGAAAACACCATGGTGTCTGGATTTATTGCATTCTAATAGATGTACATGGCTTATTTGATCAAAAGACAAGTGATCTAAACAAAAATGCCAAAGATGTGTAGTAGAAAAACAAGCTATGAAACTGTTATTGCCCTTGCTACTGCTTTGAAGACTGTATTTCTCAAGAACAAGTTCTGATTCTTGAGGCTGACTTCCCATTTTCAAGTAGTAAAGGCCTTTTCTCTCCTTACCAAGGATTGCTTCCTTCTACAAAGTGTGGTCCTAAAGCAAACAGAAGTCAGGGGTAAATAGTATATAGCTGAGAATTGCTTTGTCAGCTTACTTATGGACAATAAGTTGAACTGAACCTCAGGAATATGTAACACATTTTGTAAACTCAGTCTAGAAGTAAGGATCATAGAGCTAATGTGTTCAATCTGTGCTTGCTTCCTATTTTGCATAATGATATTGCAATTGCTATGCACAGCTCTTACATTAAGCAATAAGGACAAGTCAGTGGCAATATGATCACTTGTTCCACTATCAATGATCCAGGTATTTTGCTAATGGATATAAAGAAACAAAATCTTTTACCTGCTATAAAACCAGCCGCCCTAATGATATCACCATTTGTTCTATCTTGAACTACATTATGCTGATTAAAGAGATGTGTTAGTTGGTTATGTTGCTAATTTTTCAAGGCAGGAGGAGCTATTAACTAAAAGTAAGCAGGAGTATTGGAAATATCTTGTGACTGTGTGATGTTATAGTCAAAAAGTGAATATCTTTGACCTATTACAGCTACCCTTTTTCCTCTATACAACTTGTGTGCAGGTATATAGCCATGCATTTTGTAACATCTTTGCATAGTATGTCCTGTCATTTTACAATGATCACAAAATAGTTGCTGCCTCTTGTCCTGATTCCTAAATCTTACTGTGCCTTTGTAGCTTGGATTGCTAACATAACTAGCATTTCCGTGTTGACTATAATGTCCACGGTTGTAGTTGTGTGCTGCCTTTTGTTAAGTTCCAGATATGCAAGATCTTTGTCGAGCTGCAAAAGCTGAGTGATCAATACTATTGTTATGTAAACTAGAATTAAAGACAAAGGCTCCACTAGTGATTTGAGATATCACAGATAGAGATCTTTGTTTGTCTTCTTGAAGGATTGAGTTATATGCTTGGTCTATATCTGGTAGGGGTTTCATCGTCAGAATGCTTCCTCTTGCAATCTTGTAGTCCTCATTAAGGCCAACTAAGAACTAAAGTGATCTTGAATCAATTTATGTGCTGTAATAAGACTTGCACGCTCAACTCCACAACTTCATCGAGGGATTGTAATCATCCCATCATATTCATCCCATAACTTCTTGATTTGTGTTAAATAATCAGCAACTGACGTATTGCTTTGAGAGATTAAGCATAAATTCCTTTGAATCCGAGACACACTTGTGCTATCCACTTCCCCAAACCTTCTTTCAAGCTGCAGGCAAGCATCTCTAGCAGTAGGTGAGAACAAAATACTTTATCTAATATCCTTAACTATAGCATTAATAAGCCAAGATATAACCATCTTATCACATTTATCCCACTGACTAGCAATTGAGGAAGTAGAAGCAGGTTTGGTTTTCTTTTTAGCAATCAAAGCTACCTCTTTTGCCTTCCTCCAATGACCATAATTTGTATCATTCATTAACTTAGTTACAACGACATTATTTGGATTGTCCGAAGGGTATAAAAATAAAAACATGTGATGGATTATTCACTATCGAACTTAATGATTCTCTAGCTATATTATCAGAAAGAAACTTAGAAAATCAATCAAAAATGATGAAGTAGATTTGAAATTAATTCTGCTCTGTTCAAGAAACTTGATGTAAGTATAATTATTAAGAATGCAAAAATGTCACCTGATCAAGAAATGGAAGAAACCATGGATTCTTGCTGCTCTAATACCATGTTGATCATCATGATTTGAATCAAAGAAACATTGTATTTAGGGAGAGAGGAAGAGAGAATAACAAATTAGAATGAATGAAGAAATTCTACATTCTCTGTCAGGAGAGAAGAATGAATACAATGAATGAATATTTGTAAGTGGTTAGGATATAATTTATACGTGCACTGCTCCTAACAAAAATTAGTTACATGCTAGGCACCTACCAGCTGGACTCAAGTCTATCTTGTGTCTGTGCACTCTTACTGTGTGCACCTGGGCTTGTATTACTCTGTTAGTAGCCTATAGCAGAGTGAATGTATTAAAACTTTTACTTTCTGGTTCCTTGCAAAGGATGTTTTTCATGAGTTTTTGGCTTTACTAGTGATGCATATTGCATGAAGGACATTTTTTGTGACCACTTATTAATAAGCCATTTTATAAGAGAATCAAAAATACAAAAAACGCAGTGAATTTTGTGTTCACTTTGTTATAGACATAATCTCATTGATGTGGTAAAAGAAATAAACAAGTCAAAAAGAATCATGGAAGATCAAAGGAAAACACAATTACATACAAGAAGAATGATATAATGCAATGGATAAGTTTGAGTAAGGATTTGGGCAGAATTCTACTATTTGATAGTATTTTTTGTGAGGAAGTAGGGACCACCTAGGGAGAAAGAAAGAGAGAAGGAGCTTCTTCTAGGTAGTGAATGGGAATGAAGGAGAGGGAAATACTCCCTTTTTATAGTGGAGGAAGTGCACTTGGCTAAGAAATGACCTTACTAAAAAATTATCAAATCAAATAAAGATCAAGTTAATTTCATCTGGGTTTGAAGGAGGTTTAGATGATTGAGGGAGGATCTCATGCAAAACATGCATCAATTCATGTCATGTAGGCTAAGGCAAGCAACAATAGCTACTAAGGCCTGCATTATGCAACTGGGCTAGTTAGGGCAGCAAGGTTAGCTTCTTTGGGTCATAACTTTCTTATCTAACGTCAAATTAATGCAGTTTTTTTATTCGAAAGCTTATTGATTCTAATTTCTAATGGACGAAGTTAGATGAATTTTATGTGAGCTAAGAAAGAGTTATCATTCAAACAGAGAAGAGGTGTTGGTTTCTGTGCATATCATGGTGTCCGACTCATAACTTCCCCGTTTCTTATTAGAGCTAAGATCATAAATATATAGGTGAAAGCTCTTTCAATGAGGATCAATTCACATAGACTTAAGTATGCTTTAACCCTAGTATAGGCCTAAAAATAAAGTGCAAATCATAAGAATGTGCTGCCAGCATAGTAGTTGCCACTAGGGCTTCAATGTAGCCACTAAGCCTTGGCAACATTTAGGATCATGACGCCACCTTGCACTTTGGATTAGTGTGAAAGGGCTTTTCTATTTTTGAAGACTATTTAGAATACTTTGGGTTTTCAAATGCTTTTAAAAAAACATTTTGAGAAGTTTTGCCATAAAGTAATATTTTTTGTGTACAGACTAGCTACTGGGAATTTAAGTATAATGTTGCTTCACTCTTAATGGATTAGGTAATTATCATCATTGGGTGACAATTACTTGACATATAAGCATGCGATCAGTCTAAAATCTTGAGGGCAAAATTTACTACTTATAATGCCTCAATAAATAAGATAAAATCATGAAAAATACCCTTTTATGTGGAACATGAAAGTAAAAGTTTTAACACATAAATCTTTTGTAAACACCGTTATTGAAGTAGGTAGTCCTATGGTGGTTTTCACCATTAATTAGATCGCTGCTTCGCCCCCAAATCCGTTCTTATCATTCATATCCATGGAATTATTTTTTTTCCCGTTAAAGAAACTCAAAAATTATAATTCTACAGAAAAACTCTTTTTCTTCTTGAAAAAGTCAAATCCTTGGTCCCACGGTTATCTTTTCAATTTAAACGATTTGGTTGAAAGAAAGAATTAGGCTTTTCCATAGGATTGTAGCTTTGTACATTTCCTTTGAAAATGTAGTTATCACTCTATAAAATTAAAGCACCATTTGTTCCTACCACATTTCATCAAAGAAGCACCACTATGAGAAAGTCAACCCACATTGAAAGATGGTGGCTACGGGGAACAAAGGGACTGGATTGAGTCATGGGTCTTAGGAGGCTTGTTGTGACCGTTACTGCCGGAGTTGCTTTCATACACAACCCCGCTGTTTCTTCTCGTTTTCTTTGGCTTAGCAGGGTTTTAGAGCTAAGGCTAAGCCACTCGTAAATTGGCTTTCCGATCAATAATTCTTATGCTTTGTCCTTATGTTATTGTTCTTTTTTACCTCCTTTGCTTCCTTAACCAAAATTGCCTCCATTATTTTTCCACATATGTTAAGCCTTTGCTTGCTATAAAGGAGAAATTTTGAGGGACGAATGAAAGGGTTCAATTTGAAGATGAAAAAAAATATGAGGCGTAGGTCTCTTTTATACTCAAACGAAGAGGGAAAAGAAAGATTAATCACATAGCTCTCTTCTCATTAAGGCTAAAATTCCAACCCTAGTTTGGTCCATATTTTGAGGTGTCAATATGCTTTGGTCTTCATGAAATTAGGTGTTGTTACCTCATCGTCTATCCTGTAGTTGTTAATTGCTCAAAGGCCTTTCTCATGTAAGATTTCTTTTCTGCTATTAACACGGAACAACCCCAACATTATCTGAAGATAGTGGATTTACTTTTCCAAGGTAAACATCTATATTTATATTGTAATGTGCACTCATTAATTAACGTCACTGTCAATCCTTATGATAAATTTTCTAATGTCAACTTTGAGTACCTTAACATGGTAAATCTTTAGGTTGGCTATGTCTCACGGTGTTACTTGTCAATGCATTTGACAACAGATGCATGGTTTGATCTTTGTCCAGTTCTTCTAAATATACGTGTGCAGGTACACGTGCAAATGCATATTTATATAATTTTGCATATGATTTTCAATGCCTACAAATGAAGAATAAGTTATACTAGAAATTTGTGTCCATATGCTTTAATGAAAAAATCACAACAATAACGATAGAACTTAAATATCACTTTTCACCGAAATATATTCAATTAAATATTTCATATACAATGGTTATTTCTCAAATGGATACGTATATATCCAATAAATCATCTTTGATAATTCCATTTAACTCTAGGTTAAAAGATAGGGTGTTTTGGGGGATTTCACCTCACAAATGCATGAGAGATAGGAGACGGGAAGAAGTCCTCTCTTGAGAATCTCCAACCAACAATCAATTTTGGATTCTTTAAACTAAAGAATTCTTTTCCTCCCAAATGAAACAAGCCATAGGATTGAAGATACTGTTTGTGAGAACTATATTATTTCTTTCTTTTCAAATACTCCATACGATGAAAACTAGTTTTTGAAATACTAGTGAATTTCTTTTTAGGTATTTCTTAGCTTACTCAAAATTTAGGGAAGGTTGATGCTTGAATTTCTTATAAGATCGTTCTTAACATAGTGGTATTAATTAGCTAAATCCCAAACTTTTGTGGTGAAATGACAATGTAGAGAATGATGATCCTCATATTTTAAGTCAATCTAGACAAAGGTGGCAGCTTAGATCAATGTTAATTCCTCTTTTACAAATATTTTCATGGATGGGAAAGTTTGAATTTTTGACATGTGTACTATTTTTCATATATGTCTAAATTTTTGTTCATTTTTATCATTAGGATTAAGGCTATCAGCAACCTATGTGGCTTATTTTGATTTAAATTCACCTAAGTTTTTCATCCCCCAGCATAAAGAATCTTCACATAGATAGAAAATGGAAACCCAATTATTTTGTTAATTATTTCTTCTTCTACTCTTGTCTATTTTTCTCCTTTTATATCCCATTCACTGCATGGAGTACATAATCCACAATTGTGACTTGTGGATTAAGTACATCTATCTTAGGGATTAAGTTATAGAATA